>RCWM02000303.1:1090000-1380000 GCA_003667255.2 Euschistus heros | reverse complement strand
CAAGACATTTTAAGCGGAAAACCCGCTCTTCGTATCCCGAAATTTGGCTAACTTTTCTATCGACGTATTATCGCAAGCGCGACAATATTACAAAATTATACTATTTCGAGGGGTTCTATAATCCGGGACAGTTTTTTGAGCAGCAGAAGGTTCAAATTTCGTAAAATGGCAGTAGCATAGTTTATAAATGTTTTGGATTGGGGGTAAACTGTTACCGTTTCATTGAGATTATACATTTTATATAATTACGATTTAAGTAATTTAAAATATTTATAAATAATTATTGTCCACTAGTTTATACATTTAGGACCAAATATGATATAAACATAAAGTTAAGAATATCTTAGACTCCATAGTTTATTTCTGTATAGTTTGTGTGGTTAAGAACAAGTGTTAACAAAATGTGTTACTATTTTAATTATTGTTGACCTATCCAATTCATCTCGTATCCAACCTTTACAGTCCAAAATCCTTCGCAAAATCCTCAATGCTCCTTGTGTGCATTGACTATGTGACCTATAAACTTATCCATGAAGATCTAAATATTCCATATGTTTCTGATTTAGCTCAAACCAGATACCAATCCTTCCATAGTAAGCTCCATAACCACTCCAATCCACTAGTCTCCCAACTTGCTTCCTCCTCCGTCCCTGATAATCCTCCGAGGCTTCTGAAAAGAAGATGGAAAGGCCTAGAGACCTTTTAGTATAGATTTTATTGAAGTGCTACTAGTGAGTAGTTCTTCACAAGAAATTTACATGCCATTGTATTCACTGTCAACACATTTACTTGTTGTATATTATTTTGTACAGTTGTAAATATCAATAAATGGAAAAAAAAAAAAAAAATTATTGTTGACAAGTTTCTAATAAAAATGAAATATTTATTTTAATAAATGCAATTATGAGTTAAATTAATTTTATTAGTATATTTATGATGTAAAGTTTTAATAACGTAACGAATGATTTTTAAAGACTATTATATTTTACATTGATTGAGCCTGAAGATGGGAAGAGAATTACCGAAAACGTTGCTAATCATGCTTCAGTAATATCATTTTAAATCCCAACGTTAATATAATTAATTATAGAGTAAATTACTAGTTATGGTCACCTCACCTGTTATGGGCAAGCTATTACAATTATCGCAATAATAAGGGTATTTGTAATATCACCAGGAGAAATATATCTAAAAAGGATTTAAGATTCATTTACTAATGAAACTCTCCCTCCTATCTCTTTCCTCTGATAAAAAGTTGTTTTAATTCATTTTCAATTATCATTTCATAATGGTTTTCTAAACTAATAAGTAACTACAAAGTTTGTGAATGAGTGTATCTAGTGATTGTGTTTTTAAATATATATTTTACTTTTTTGTTAGACCGCGTTGTGTTAGTATTTAGATCATTTTTATATTCCTAGTTGTTCATTAATTAATACTTATTCTAAAATTATTGAAAACATTCGCTTAAAGATTATTTTGCCACATAACCATAACTAGTCTTGGCTATGACCATAACTGGTATTTTTAGCTTTTTGTAAAAAATATAAAAAATAATTTGAAAGGATGCTTTAGTGTATTTTTCAATTTTGCATTCAATAGAATAAACGTTTGGGGATCTAAGTACCACAGATGTCATATTATAAACTGTATTGACGAAATTCCCTTTTAAATTTACAAGTCCCCTTTACTATGACCATAACTAGTGATTTATCCTATCTCCTATAATAATGTATATTAAAAATAAATAATTACAGATGAAAATGAATAATGATGATTATGGAACAAAAAAAAAAAAAAAAAATATATATATATATATATATATATATATATATATATATATATATATATATGTAATTTTTCTTGATATAAATCAATATTATTAAATATATTATTTTATTTTTGAAGAGAAAAGATTCGACCCGGTCGGGATTCGAACCCAAGTTTCCACCTTTCTAGCGTGGCGCCTTATCCATCTAGACCACCGGGGTCGTATCCGAACCAGGCAAATCTTCTCTCTTCAGTGATCCATAACCTCTAGTTGGATAAGGCGCCACGCTAGAGAGGTGGAAACTTGGGTTCGAATCCCGACCGGGTCAAATCTTTTCTCTTCAAAAATAAAATATATATATATATATATGGATAAATTACTTGACTGTTACTATTAAATGTTTAGTAAGGTTCTTGAGGTTCAGTCATAAAATAAAAAATCAACTATTTTGGCGACGTTTCGAGACTATATTATTCTCATAATCATGCCCTACAGTGAAAAAAAAACAGGTTACAATAAAATTATATAAGTTATACAAGTTATTTCAAAACATAAAGTTAGCTACAGTACAGGTAGGTATATAACAACATGTGTAGGGTAATAAAAATATATATAATTACAGAATATAGAGGAGTATGAAGCTACTTACAATGTTACTGGTGGATATGAATAGACTAACAATTCTAGTACACAACTAACCTAAGGGAGTGAGTTTAAACAGACAGATAACTAGGGTTAGTGGGGAAAAACCCTATTTCTTAAAAATTAAGTTAAAAGGACTGTGTGGGTATTCCCAAAGATGCAGGTACAAAAATATTTCAGTGTAATATACTAATAAATGGAAGAATGGTTTGTATGATGTATATAAATGTAAATGTATATTATTGGTCTGAATGTATTAAGTTGGAATAACAGGTGTTAAGATTTAAAACGTCTGATTTTTTGTTTATTGCGCGGTTTTTAAATTTTTCTATGGTTATCATTTCTTTTAAAATTATTTTGTTCATGGTGAATAATTTTGGGGAAATCAAATTTAAAAGTATGTTTTGTTTGCCTGTAATGTGTGGTGAGAGCTGTTTGTTATTGTTATTTTATGACTGAACCTCAAGAACCTTACTAAACATATATATATATATATATATATATATATATATATATATATATATATATATATATATATATTTAATATTTGGTTTATAATATAAAATACTGTTATATTAAACTTTCATACTCTTTAATAACAATTACACGATTCTATGTAAAAATAGCGTTACAAAACCTGAAGTGTTTTAGAGCAATAATAAAAAAAATCGATGCTATTCAGACCACTACAAACCAGGCTCATAAAAATACAATACTTTATGACCCTTAGCTCCATCGATTTTCTAGTAATCGCATTAAATATTCATGAAAATTTATCTACAAATAAATATTATATCTTCTGCAAGAGCACATTATCAATTCCTATTTATTTGAAATAATTTTGAGTCATCATTTTTAACTAATATTAAAAAAATCAATTATTTAAAATAAATATATTCGGTAACGGTCGGGTTAAGAGGAGGCAGCAAACTGCCTTGACCAGCGCTACACCGACCAGTTCGATCCTTACGCTTCACTTCGAGTTTACATTTATCGATAGCTCTTTCCTATAACCTCACATGTAAACAATCACTTCTACAGTTTCAACTTGGATTGTGTTGTTTAGTGTGTTGTATTGATACTTAAACTTCTTAAATGTAAATAACTGAAACATAAGTTAACAACATGAGTTTGATTTAAGTGTTTTATCAATTCATGTTTTCTTATTCCCTCTTATCTAATGTGTAAAAGTGTTACAAAACTTAAGAACATTAATTTGTACATGGATTTGGTGTTTTTTATATATTTTTATTTGTTGTATTAATTTAAGTGATAAAATTTCAGTATGCTTATTTTGTGAATGCATTCTTTGTCATCCATAATACTTATTGCCCTAAACTGAGACAGATTGTATAAATATTTCAATAAAACATATCGATCTAAACATAAATCTGAGAAAGTATATCATAGGTTTCCTAATTTCTTATTTCTACTTCCCTTGAGAAAATATAGCAGAAATTAACATCATAACTTTCAACTAGGATTCTGTCTTATAATGGATTATAACATGGAGAATAGACAATGTTAAAATAATCACAAATTAAGAGGTAAATGACAGGTTACTATATAATTGTAAAACTGTTGGTATAATGTTATAGATTATAAGTGTTTTATAAAAAATTTAGAAGCCTGATGATGGAGCATTGTCTCGGAAACATGTAGCTACAAATGTTAAATAAATAGGAGTTATGACAAATAAATACTTAAGGATTCTGTCTTTTAAATATTTATAATTTGTTATTTACCCTTCCCTCACATCACAAAGTTTATCAAATATTAACATTACTGGTGGTTTAGCATTATATT
The DNA here is from genome assembly GCA_003667255.2 of Euschistus heros. Classification (NCBI taxonomy): domain Eukaryota; kingdom Metazoa; phylum Arthropoda; class Insecta; order Hemiptera; family Pentatomidae; genus Euschistus; species Euschistus heros. The sequence continues at coordinate 1,375,781 of RCWM02000303.1, read as the reverse complement.
AATTTTCATTTAATTCCAAATTGATTTAGTGTCTTATATTTTGAAATTTTATTATTTCCACTTCATTATTTTCTTATTTCACATTTTAATATCATAAGGTAAACAGAAGTTAATATTACTTTGAACAGGGACTTAAAGTTTCTCCGTAAATAAATGAGAATAACCTTTCTCCTCGAAAAGTAGCGCCTAAAACACCGAAATAAATCGGAAGAAGGTAAGAATCGATAAAAGGTATTCTCGGCGGGCGTAGGAGCTGCCTCCTCTTAACCCGACCGTTACCATATATTCAATAAAATAAAATAAATTCAAATTTGAAAATTAAAGAAATATATATACTTTTTATTTTTCAAAATATTTTAGAAAAATAATTATCTAGTAAATATAATATTTGGTAAAAAACATTTCTTCATATAAATAAAAGATGACGATCCGGATATCTAGGAATAAGCAAAGGTAAAAGGTTGACTAAACATCCTGAACCCCACTGCCTCTATAATAATTATCCCAATAAAACTCTTATAGTAGGATCGTAAATCATTTCTGGGTTGGGGGAGCGGATACAGGAGGCGGTGCAAGTCATCTTTATATATTGAGCCTATTCCTGTATCCTACTTGCCTCCCAGATCTCCTACAATCTTAGTCTTAATTATAAAGTTGCTGAATTTTTTCAATTTAATTATAATATACATTTATATATACATATATAAATATAAATGTATACATTTGTGTGAACAAAACCAGGTCACTCACATATGGGTGATTTTATTACGTTACCCACAATGGATTACAACCGCATTACCCAGAATACCTAGTAGAAGATGGGCAGCTGTGAGTTATGAACGAAGTTTAGTAAGTAAACTGTTATTGTGAAATATTAACCTACATTATTCATTTACATTAACATAAACTCCTGAATATACAAGGAATTTTTAAACTATGGCTTTAAATATAGTTTTCTTTTGTTTTTACAGGTAAGTGAATCCATTGTATTAAAAGATAACGTAATATTTTAATAGTTGTAAATATATATTGTAAATAAATTTTTTTTCATATAAACACAATTACGTATTTATTGCTGCAGTATTACAGTATTAAGAAAAATATATGTATATACACATATATTTTTCTTAGTACTGTATCTGCAATCTAATCAAATATTCAGTTATATGAAAAATAAAATGATCTTCTAGAAAACCAAAAATAATATTTATGTAATTTTATCGATAACGATGGTCCTTTATAATTTAAATGAATAATTAATTTTTTGGCCCTATTGCTCTTTTTAGTAATTCATTTATTACTGCCAACCAAATGAGTACTTAAAACATTTTGGTGCAGCTGTTTAAGATTATAAATAAAAATAATCATATATATATATATATATATATATATATATATATATATATATATTTTATTTTTTAATTTTTTCCTTTCAAAGTAACTCTTTGAAAGGACCGTTTATTTAAATTGGTACGTTCCATACAAATGTATACTACGTACCTCAATATTCATATTTAAATACAAAATGAAACGTTTATAACTATATTAATAACAGAGTTCAGTAAATTGAACATTTTTTTTTTAAGATAAAAGAAATAAATAAAACATTACAAAGTGATTAAGAAAATTGGAAAAACAAAATATGGTCTATGGCTGAGTTTAGCACAAAATTTAAAATTTTTAAAGGACTTATACGAAGATGTCTTTCCACCTTCTCAGTCCTTGGTCAGTTGGTCAAAGTTCAAGCTGTGTTAGTCGAAATAAGTAAGTCAAACTCTAAATTTTGTAAAGTCAGCTCTGTATTTGTTGTGAAAGTCATATTCTGTCTCAGGCCAATACATATATATATATATATATATATATATATATATATATATATATATATATATATATATATATATATATATATCTTGGGAATACCACCAGATGGGAAATTCCCCCAAACCCTTTTAACTGTTTTTCAAAAATTCCCCTGTTGTTTACTAGAATATTTATAATTTAGTTAGTCGGTCCCATATCTACTAGTAACATTGTAAGTAGTTTCATACTCCTTTATATTCTGTAATTATATATATATATATATATATATATATATATATATATATATATATATATATTTTAATTATTCAAACATTTTTTTTTTTTTGTTCCAAGCCCCTGTGGAATTAATAATCAAGGATGTGTTGGTAGGGGGCAGAAAGATAATAAGTTGGCCTTTTACTGTATTTAAAAATACATTCTAAGGCCGAACTTGAATTGGTGAGTCCTGGAAGTGTTTTGATGGTCATAATAGTTATTAATAATATGGGTGTTGGGGCACACCCAATTCTTGAGTTTCAATGAGATAAAACTAAAATCTAAAAACTAAAAAAAACACTAAATAAAAACTTGAGATGTCTATAGTCACATCACTGACTTTATTGACTGGAAGCACATCACTGACCTGATTGGCTGTTTTGGTGTCTTCATTACGGTCCGTCCGTTCTGAGCTGAGTTCACTTTTGTCAAGTGAATGTTTTCTGCCAACGGACGGGAGGTGGCGCTGGAGTAATGGTGCTGAAGAGGGGATTGGTCAGGAACTGCAGCGAGTCCAGGAACTTGATATGGCGTCTTCGGATGAGCTCGGGGATCGTCGGGAGGTCGAAGAAGTCATGCAGAGCCGGGGGCTTTGTTTTCTTCAGAGAGGTTGTTCTGACGATCTTCCTGAGCATCGAGTCCTGGAATCGCTGAAGAAGCCTGGTGGTTCCATCTGAAATGCCTGTAAGTAGAGGTGCGCCGTATAGGAGAGCCGGTCTCAAGATGCTTTTATATATACACATCTTGAGCCGGAGGGAAAGGGCGGGAGAGGAAAGGAGGTGATGGAGGCGTCGGGCTCTTGTTCTCACCTTGCGGTGTGTCCTATAACAGTGGGTGGAAAATTTAAGGCCTCTATCTAGGGTGATGCCCAGATAGACTATTGAGTTAGAGGGGGCAATGGTGGTGTTTGCCACCCTGAGTGACTTTGGTAATGTCGCCCTCTTTTTGCTGACTTGTGCGAACACTACGCAGTCCGTTTTTGCTGGATTCACTTGGATGTTGATTGAATCCAGCCGTTGAATTATCTCTTCGCAGACGGATTCGGCCTGACGTAGTGCTCGCGTGGGATTTATACTACTGCTGGTGATGGCTATATCGTCGGCGAAAGCTGCGATGGACGCCTTGTGGTAGTTATTGCCAACAACATCAGCAGTATAAATGTTGAAAAGGACTGGCGATAGCACCGCACCTTGGGGCACACCGCAGGTGAGGGGAATTGTGGATGAAATTTCTGCACGGACCTGTACTGCGAGACTTCTCCCGCTCAGGAAGGAGGAGATGACTCCATAGAGTTGCTCGGGGCATTCAAGATCTTCTAGTTTCCGGCATAGGATCCCATGTGAGACGGAATCGAATGCCTTTGTGCAATCTATGGAGATCAGCGCTGTTGTAGTGTTCCTGTTGAAGTTGGTGCACGGCTCAGTTTGGAGCTTCATAAGGTGGTGTTCGGTACTGAGACGTGCCTGGAATCCTGTTTGTTCAAAAGGAATCACTGAATGTTCCTCGCAAAAGTCTCGTAGATAATTGTGAACAATTTTCTCGTAGACTTTTCCGAGGTGGGGCAACAGGCTGATTGGCCGGTAATGTTCTGGCTTGTCTCCATTCTTGGGCGGCTTGAGAAGAGGATATAAGATGGCGTGTTTCCACGTCTCTGGGAAATATCTCAGCCGGAGGCAGGCGTTGTACAGGCCCGTGAGGTGAGCTATTCCTTTACGGGGGAGCTGCTTTAGCAATACGGTTTGTATCCCGTCATGACCAGGTGCTCGGTTACCCTTTGTTCGCCTGAGAATGGCCTTTAGTTGTTTGGAGCTGACAAACATAAAGTTGTTATCTTTGGTCATGGCCGGGTGGGGTTCTGTGTCGACAGTCCGGTTGGTAATGTCCTGCCGATAGTAGTTTGCTAGCAGCTCCGCCTGTTCTTTGGGTGTCAGGAGCTTGTCCCCATCGTGTAGGCGGATCGCGGAGGTCTTCTTCACAGCAGATCTGGTCAGTTTCCAAAATTTCCGGTAGTCGCCGTGAGTTGCCCTCAGCTTGTCCTGCCAAATGGAGGTTTTCCATTGGCGGAGCAGGTTCTTGATTTGCGTAGTGAGGGCGTTGAGGGCCCGCTTGATGTCCGGATCTTTGGTTCTGTACCATCTGTTCTTCAGGTTCCGCCTACTCGAGATGAGGGACATGATGTGAGGAGGAGGTTTACGGAGGGATGGAGGAGAAGGACGGAAAGTTGGTATGGAAGAACGGGCAGCCTCTGTGATGATGTTAGTGAAGGTCTCGATGTAGTTGTCCACTTCCTCCACAGAGTGCAGGGTCGGCACCAAAGACAGCCTATGGCAGACCTCTATTTTGTATTTCGCCCAATCCGCTTCTTGGTATAGAAATTTCTCAGGCATTGGGTCGTCTCTCTCCCCCTCAATGCTGTAGATCACTGGGCGGTGATCTGAGGTGATAAGATCGTTTACTGTGCACCCAGTGATTCTGTGAGGCTGTTTCGTGAGGAGGAGATCCAGTGTAGAGGTAGCCCCGTTGATAGTGCTTCTGAATGTGTGTGCGTTTGGGTGCACTACACAGAAGTTAGTTTTCACAAGGATTCTACCAGCGGGGTTTACCTGGTTGTTGTACCATAGGCTGTGTTTGGCGTTAAAATCCCCTACCAGCCAATGGTTGGATTTTGCTGCACACGCGTCCAGGAGGGTACGCAGGTCGACAAGGGATGCTCGCGGCCTGCGATAGACTCCCGTTATGAGCGTGGGCTGTCTCATAAGGACCTGGACGGTCAGATGGCCTAGGAGAGTGCAGGTAGTGTTCGCAGGTGCTGGCATTTTCTTCCAGGGTATGCCATGGCGAATGGCGATGAGAACTCCACCCCCATGGAGTTCGGCTGAATTGTCGGTGACCACGGAATATCCCTGGAAGTGAGGAGGGCGGCCCAGCAACCGAGTGTCAGTGATGACAGCAACGGTTGGCTGGGTTAAGGCCAATAGCATCTCGACCTCATGGATCCTGGGGCAGAGCCCATCGACATTGAAATTCAGGATGGAGAAGTCTCTCATGGTCGGTTGGCCTGCTCCATCATCTGTTCTGCCAGCATGGCTAGCTGCTGCACTACTCCTTGGAGGGCCATGGCGAAGCTCCTGGCGAACTCCCTGGAGAAGGTTACTGGTGGTAGGTCTTCATCTGGAGGCATGTTGATCTGCTGAGGCTTCGCTTGAGAATGAGCTGCAGATGGGGCTGGTAGAGGTTGACCCTGTCGAGGAGGTGGAGGGGGAAGTACTACCGGTGGAGGGGGTTATTCTAACACATGTTGTTATATACTTATATTGTAGCTAACATTATGTTTTGAAATAACTTGTATAACTTATATAATTTTATTGTAACCTGTTTTTTCACTATATGGCATGATTATGAAAACAATATTGTCTCAAAACGTCGCCGAAATAGTTGTTTTTATTTATTGACTGAGCCTCAAGAACCTTAGTAAACACACACACATATGTATATATATATATATAATATCCAATATATGTGGCTGTATGTTGTGTATTTATGTATACATATAATAATAAGGTATAAGAACAAATTAAATAATTAAATATGAAAAATAAAATAATATTACATTAATAAAAAAAATAATATTATCATTTTGTAACACTACATTCTTTAAATTATTTTTATTTTTCCTTATGTTAATTAGTTTGTAATTATTTTTTTTATCACACTCTTTTCTTTTTACTTTCCCTCTCCATCAATTAAGACAATTATCCATGTAAGACGAACGATTTATAAAGCATTACTAATTTAACATTTTATTTCTTAAAATAATAATTTAACATAACATAGTTTTTGCTTTTTTTAACACTTAACTTAAGACATTTTTGTAGAATGTAGTTTTATGTTTCCTACAGATAAGCAAAAATGTTTGAACGATGCTTTTAATTTGGCAAAACAAACTACAATTTTACAAATTACAAATTATGATATAATAAATTTATGATCAACAGGTAATGAATGATTCGCGCCAATTAGTCTCAATAGCTGATAAATGTTTGTAAGCAGTAGCTCATGTCGCATGCAGATCCAAGCAGCCGCAACAGTTAAACAATTATCCAGTGTAAAAGGTCCCCAAAAACAAAACCACGATATTATCTAAAATATAAGAGGAAGTGGCTAGCATTGCCCGGCTCAGAGGCTGCCCTGCAGAGATCGTGGGAACTGGCTGCAATGGATTTAGCAGCTGTCGTTCTGCTCTGCCGCTCCAACTGCACCTTGTGCTTCCACAGCTCCGGGCATGTCAATCTCTCTCCAGTCATCTCTTTATTTCATATAACACACACACCTACACATACACACTTTTGCAGTTTTATTTACGAGCATCCTTTACTAATATTTCGCATATCTTTGTTGGACTGTCCTGCTACCAAGAACACCATCTGAAACAATGTATTACTTGTGTATTTATTTATATATTATCTATAATCTGTAGGAAGGTGGTAGGTAACACTGAGAGCTTTTGAAGACTGTTATGTAACCTTTAGATAATCAATTATCATATTACCACATGTGTTAGTTTGTTAAATTTAAAGTTAGTGTTTGTTATCTATACTATTATATAAAAGGACAAGCTATTTTTAGTTTGTGATCACTAACCGCGAAAACTACTAAACCAATCTCAACCAAATATTTTGACCAGATTATCTTTGTAAGTCCGGGATGGTTTAGCAATAATCTACTGATTTTCCATTAATCCGTTATTAAAAAAGCGATGGTAAGTAGATAATAATGAAATTTGAAAATTTACCGATAGGTGGCGATCGCCATTCTGCATGAGAGGTTAAAAAGATACAGTGCTATATTGAGCTAGATATTGTTAGTGAAATTTGTTTTTTTTTTTCAATTAAATTGTCATTTAAAAAAACCTATAAATATTTTGTTTGATATGAAGTGATTCCAATGCAATTTAAAAATCGACTGCTATGTGACTAGTGCCATTCTGCAACATCGTTTGCAATGGTAAAACTATTGGAACAATCTTTACCAAATTTCAAGCGTATCATCTTCGTAGTTCTAGAAAGGCTTACAATAATAATAATTAAAATGAACAATGTTGGTTGCCAGAAACGAGGTCTTCCACACTGTACTTTTATGGTTAGAAATTAAAATCTAGCCAGATGTATTTAATAAAATTATTTGTGCCAAATAAACATTGCCAAATTCGATCCTTTGCTTTTTGATATTGTATATAAAAATATGATTCGTAGACCTTTTGTTGTAAGCACTGATAAAGCAGTTCATTATCCGCAAGAGTCTCTGTCCATCTGGATTACCAACTCTTAATTTAAATTAAAAATTGGATGCTTTTACATAATCTTCAAAAACTTGATCAGTGTAAATTTTAACTTCAATAAAAATTACTGCTATGTGTGTGAAAATATCAGAAAAGTAATGCTCCCTTGAATATCTAAAAGATTCTTATCGATAAAAAAACATAGTAAAAATTATCCAGGCATATTACTTATGTAAAGTATATTATAAGTATGTACTAGGTATACGGATATAAGTATATGGGTACTGGGTAACATCAAGAACCGATTCTGGGCATCAGCTGTTATAAAAAATTCTATGTAGACCATGTTATGTTTCCCATCCGTTTTATACATATTTTTAATTTTATGTTTTTTTCAAGAAATTACTACTTTATTAAAAACAATTGTCTATATTTACCAGATTACCAAAGCTAGAGCAATTTGAACATGATCATTAGAAATAAGAGTAGATTTCCTTTAAAATAAAATTATGTAAAATTTCATGTAAATGTACTGTTCTAGTAGTTAGAGTCAGCATCACAGAGCAGCTTATTGCATAAGAAATTTATTAATTCAGAAAATAATACACAATACTATAAAGTAGCTACATCCAGTATTTAGCTTTGTGGCCCAAAACCAAGAAATAGAAAATTTCTAATTTCGTTTCAAAACATTGACTGCAATTTTTCTCAAAATTGTTACATATGTTAGAAACAAGCACAACCCAAACAAAACTTCTAAAAACCAACATTTATCGATTAGTGCACGAATACCATGTTAATCTTTAAAATTGATACTAAAATCGCTTTTCAATTTTAGGAAATACTAAGACTATACATATAAATGTTTTATTATGGTTTGTTAATAGAAAAGTTGTTTAATCACTTTCTTGCTACTTATCTCACTCTAATATTTGCATTTGAAAAACATTTAAGTTAAATCAAATTTTATTTTACTTAAAGTAACATTAATAGGTATCATTTACATACTTAGTTTACAACAATTGTTCAAAATGTTCTTTCGGTTGTCTCATTAACAGCACCGATCTTCTGACTTAATCTACAGCTCGGCGAATTTCATCACGATTATGCCTTATTGTATTGCAGCACGCATAAATATGTTTTACGAACTTCTCTCGGGTTTAGAAGAATTACGTTTTAAGCAATTATTATAAATTCATTATGTAAATGGAGGCGTAGAATTCCGAAATGAGCCCTGTCCAATTTCTAGATTTTTTGTTTGTATAATAGATTTTCTACTAGTTTATCATTAGGTGGAAGGTTTTCTCCAAAAAGTAGTTAAATCACATTGAAAACGGCCATATAAAAAATAAGGTCTCTTCCTTATCCTGTCAGGCCTTTACCTTTATCGAACAGCTATGAAAAAGTTTCGAAAATGGATATGCTGGTTCTGAAATTCTACTCTTCAATTATATCTTCTAATGCAATTTTTTAAAATAAAGTTTAATTAAATTATCTTAAAAGCTTTTTACGATAGAGTAAAATAAATAAATGTTTATTTATGATTTACTATGATTTATGATATATATCTTAGTGTTAATCTTAGATGTTTAGTATGGTTCTTCAGTCAATTCACTGAACCACAAGAACTGTATTAAAAATATATAATTTACTCTATCCTAACGTACCTATCTTTAACAATGTAAAATACTTTTTAAAACACTTAATTCTCGTTACGATAATCAAGAAAATGATGAAAGAAGAAGAGAATAATAAACTTTATCCTGTGACAACTTATCTACTAAGGATACAATAAAGGTGCAATTCATAGACAAACGTTTCTACTAGCTTAGGTAATTAATCATGGATTTTGGTCAATCCTACATTTAAATACAAACAATGCTTATCCATATAAGGTTGACCCATAATTTACAAGTAACGTGTTTATTACCAACTAACAATATTATTTTCAGAGGGTGTTATGGCACAAAATAGTTTTTTTATTTAACAATGAGAAATCTATTGATGAAATCATTTGATATAATAAAGGTGGTGGCTATTAGTTATGAAGCTGGTAGAAGGGAAGACCTTGCACGAGCCTAATAGAACGACACTGGTCGATCCTTCTCATCACTTCGACCTTTTCTCATCTTCAAAGACCTCTCATGCTTTTTATAAGCCCTGCCAAGGTAATGTATAGTTAAAGGGGTAAGTAAATATAGTGAGGCTTATATATTACCTCAATGCAATATATAATGAATATTGTATCTGCCCAATCAAGTTGAATTTTGAAAAAAATGAAATTTTGAAACCTATTTTTATCTGCAAAAGTAGAGGTAAAATATTTTCCTCATTTATAAATTAAATATTTTTATTTATTTTAAATAAATAATTAATATTTTTATATTACTGATTTATCCCAAACCAGATACCTATCCTTTCATAGTAAACCCTATAACTACTCAAATCTACTCGTCTCTCAACTTCTTTCGCACCCCATTCTCGATAATCCTCCGAGGCGTCTGAAAAGAAGGTTGCATAGAGACCTATTGTGTCATTGTAAACATTGCCAACACATTTATTCGATGTATAAAGTTTATACAGCTGTAAATATCAATAAATAAATAAATTTAAAAAAAAAATTATGGATTTGAGATTTTTCCGATAAATTGGAAATTTCAGTTTTAAACCCCAAAGTGGGTAACCACTTTTTAAGAGGCTGGGTGTGCCCGAGGAGGGTCTCCCGACCACGAATTCGATCCAAGGCTAAAATGACAGAATATAAATTTCCTGCATTCAGTCAGACTCGATCTCGGGCCCGGGAGCTTATTAAAGTATTAAAGTGCTTCATTCATAAATTATTTACTAGAAAATCACAGAAATTACATAGGATTAGATATACTCAGGTGAAAAGGAAAAAAAAATCACAGACTTTTAATGATAAATTAATTGCATATATTTATTGTTATTATTAATGTATTTAGTACTTTAATATTTTATTGTTAGTTCTAAATTGTAAATTAACTTATCTTTAATAAAACTGTTTATTTCTAAATCAATATTTTTTATTTTTACTCCCAACCTTCTAAGTTATGCTCTCCTTAAACCGAAAACCTCTATAAACCGTAATTTTTGCTTCGGCCATAAATTTCGGAATATTTAACCATTAAGGAGGTAAAATAGAGTTATAAACTCTTTTACTTTCATTTTTATAAGATTAAGACACCCATAGAATCATAACTTTATGTCAAATTGGACTGAAGAATATTATTATATATTTTGATTGGCTATTTATTAATATTTAGAATTGACTGAAGATTATAGTGAAGCGAGGAACCAGAACTGCGTTGCTGCGAGTACTAAATCAATACACTCATGTGAGCCGATGACATTTGCCCGTTAACAGCATCTCAACTCTAACACCATTAACATAAGTTAATTTAAAAAACATTTTTTGTTCAAGTCAATAAAAAATGGTTTAATATAATAGTTTGTTACAAAAGTCCTAATGCATGAATACAGCGTTATTTCAGACTAGCATCCTCTCCCGGTTTCGCCCGCTCTCATAAGTAATGAACATTAATTTTAAGAAATAATTTATTTTTATTTGTTTATCGATAAAAATTTAGCATTTAAGTATGTAATTGCAACGCACAAGCCAACTCAATGCACAAGGAATCAAAGGAAAATTTAAATTAAACATTGACATAGGAGGAACAAAAAAAAAAAAAATTAAATAATTAATTTATGAGAGTTGAAATTAAGGGTTGTGTTCATGCTCAAACAACTTAATATTCGTATCATATATACTGACTGATATCATGTTTTAAGTTAAATATGCATTAACATTATGTATATTGATTCGACAAGATGGGAGGTGGGATGCGCTTAGTATATAAGCTGTTAATCCACCCTACCATGTCCAGTTTTGAACTGTAGTTCCGAATTTTAAAGCAACATGGTTTCTTCATAAGATTCAATTTCTAATCTAACGCTTTATTCGTCCTGTCAATAAAGATGGTTATAATGATTTTTATATTATTTATCTTATTTTAGGAAGGAAGGTATAAGAAAGGAATTAATGACAATGGAAATAGACTGCTACCGATGAATCTAGATATGAGATACAATGAAATATCAAGTAATAAATATAAGGAGTAGGGAACCCTTCTTAAAAATGTTTATAAGAACTTCTTAATAAGCCATTATTTATAAGGAAAATGAGAAAATATCTCCCAAACTAATTTTATTAATCAAAAATATTTATAATCATATGGGCGAGATTTCACGCCTTTGCCATATTTTCAAGCCCTAAAAACATAGATAATAATATAATAAATACATATATCTCTTTAGGTTTTCTGACGCTTATGAAAACTGGTAGCTGATACATATTGAGGGAAAAAAACCACAACATGTATTGAGTAATCTTTTTACATCCAAAAGGTCCAGCTCCGCAACCATGAGATGTATTAGATGTGCCTGGGAACACTTGCAAAAAGTGAACCCATCAACAGCTACTGGAAGGACGTACACAAGTGCTGATGAGATGATGTTATCTTCTCGTCCTTAAAAAAAATATATAATAACAGATTATTAAGAACATGTAGATATTGTCACTTTTTGTAATACGTCTTTTAGTAAAGTATGTAAATGCTAGAAGCGAAATATTTTTCGGGGCGCTAAAACAATTACTGTTGAGGGGAGCCACTCCGCTGTTATATCGTTTCCACTGTCCCTTAATAAAAAAAAATATTTTTTATCATGAACCCATTTATATCCCATTCTAAAATTTCACCCGTATGTAGTATGTTATTGTATGAATCAAATTATTATTTTCGAAAAAATCGATGGGAATGTATTTAGGGAATTCGAAAAACCGACTTCTGACGTTTCGAATAAATTCAAAATTTACAGAAAATATATCGAGTGATATATCAAATTAAAGGGAATTTTAAATGGAAAGGAATGCCTTACATTTGAGCCCTCTAGGTGCAATAGTTTCATAATGGCGTAATTTTGAATATATTGAATGAGGATTGAAAACAGTATTTTTTTGTATATTTAAAAGCTTATTAATCAAAAACCAAAAGTCAGAAAAATGTAATATTTTACATTTTAACTAGTCGTGGTGTTACATAAGAAAACTGTTTACACTTGCACAAAATGCAAATTATTGCTAAATAGGTAATGTATCGGGTGTAAGAGGTGGTGTTGAAGGGTGGGGTGGGGGTAGGAGCAGCCGAAAACAGGAGGAGTGCAGATTGCTTCATGAATTTCAAATTGCCTTAGAACAAGTGAGATGTTGCCGGAGATTACCTTCACCCCTCCGCCCCGACATTTGTTAGCAAACAGATCTGAGATAAAAACACAATATCCTAGAGCTTTTCCTGATCAAGTATCTGCATGATGATCACTACTAAGGCTCCACCTTAGTTGTAAAACGAGATTTGACATCTTGTAAGATTGTTATTTAATAAAAATAATTTTTAGAAAAAAAAACAAAACAAAAACCTACATATATAAATATGAACTAAAACGTAAAAAATAATATTTTAATTACTTCAAAGCAAAGAGTATTAAAGGACAATCAACAAAATTATAGATACTTATAAATCTATTCACAATTTATGATCAGCTATTTTTGGAGTCGGTGTCAGCCAAAAAGAGCAGTTTATCCTGCCTTTGCAACAAACTTTTGAATGGCACGAGACAGTGGTGTGGCGGTGATGAAATGGTGGGGGGATTTTTACATTTCTTGCCATCGACTCTAAACATAACTGATCATAAATTGTGAATAGGTGTATAATCATTTATAATTTTGTTGAATGTTCTTTAAAACTCTTTATTTCGAAGTAATTATAATTTTATTTGTTACTTTTTAGTTCATATTTCTGTACCATTTGGGAAAAACTGAGCAACCATTATTGGAGTCTACTCATCATGTATAAGTAGGCAAGTTGTTATGTCAATTGTATAAAAGGATACCATTGCCATTTTACAACTTGCCTACTTATACATGATGAGTAGGAACGTGATATGGGTGGCTCAAAATATTTTTCTTATCGTAAACAAAAAAGCACTTATCTAGTTTTTCCCAAATGGTACAGATATATTTTCCTATTTATTATGACATATTATATTATTTATTATTTTCAATAACGTAAATAATATAATTTATCCAATCATAGTGAAATGATTTTAGACCTTTGAAACCACCATACAGAGCTGGTTGGAGTGTAACATTTTTAAATAAGTTGACAATGTGGTAACAAAGAAATATAGGTAAAATTTAATTGTTAATTGTTAATTGTATTATATTGTGAGCTGAACGTTGCCGTTGCCTATAAAATTGTATAGATAAGGTCTTTTCTGAGGATGGGAAAGTTATTTTCCCGAAACATGCAGTGAGAAGAAATAAACCTGAGTAAGATGTATATGCTTTAATTAGTGTTATACTTTATATCATTAACTTAACCCCCCCCCTCCTGACCGCCGTGGCTTTGTTCGCTTTTATAAGTACTTAGGTAATTTCAACTAATAATTGAATTTTTATTTGTTTATATAACCAAAAAGCAAATAACTTTATTGATTTCATCTGGTTGGATTTTAATTTCTAACCATAAAAATATGACGTTGCAAACCTCGTTCCTGCCACTCAGCATCGAACATTTAAATTTTATTATTCCTAAACCTTCCTTGAACTATAAAAATAATGTAGTTAAAATTCGGTTCAGCTAGGTTCAGTAGTTTTACCATTTTAAACTCACAGACAGCACATAAAGAATGGTGCTTTCCACATATCAGTCGATTTTCAAACTTCATTGGGGTCAACATGTCGCAGTATATGTTAAAATCTTTTTTAATAATTTAATTGAATATAAATAAATATTATTATCAATTTAAAGCTCTATGCAACACCCTACCTTTGTAACCTCCTCGTATGTAGAATAGCGCTCCCCACCTATCGGTAAGTTTTCAAACTTCACTGTTATCCACATTTTGTTAACAAATCGGTAATTTTTATTATTGCTAACCCTTCCTGGTTAATATTTGGTACAGATTGGTTCTGTAGTTTTCGTGGTTAGTGATCACAAACGAAAAATGGCTTGTCCTTTTATATAACAGTATAGATTATATTAAAATGTTCAATAATTTGTACATCAAAATTTCGCAGAACCAACTCGCGTTGGTTCAACTCGTTCGTGAAGGCTTAGGGGCGGAAATTGATTAAGGTAAGTTATTACGCTATTTACTGAACAATTAACTAACTAATGTAAAATAATTAACCTTCCATTACAGGGACGGTAAGTTAGGACCACCTTCAGCGGCCCACCCAGTGAGTGGCGTACCGTTAGCTTCACTCGGAATCTAGCTTGCTGCCACTCATTATGTATTCACACCGTAGATATGTCAAGTTGCTACAATCATTACATAAATGCATAGTTATATATCATGTTATTATGTGCAATACTACCCTTTACATTTATCATACCTTCGCATGATCAAGCTTGGAGAACTCGTGCAGTAATGGATTTTTATTTACTTGTTATTTATTTTTAAAATCTATACTATCATATAAAAGGACATGCTATTTTTCTTTTGTGATCATCAATTACGATAACTATTGAATCAATCTGGGCTTGACTTTAACCACATCATCTTTATAGTTCCAGGAAGGACAATGATAAAATAGATTGAGTTTCGATAAATATGCTACTAAAAGTGCGTGTGCGTATTTGGATAGCATGGAAGCTTGAAAATTTACAGATAGGTGGCGAAATCCATTCTACACGAGAGGTTACATAGGTATGGTGTTATAAACAAAAAAATTTACTTATTTCAATTAAAGTATTAAAAATATTTATTTTTTATTTTTATTTTTTTTAATTTATTGAAATTTACAACTGTATAAAATATATACAACAAGTAAATGTGCTAAAAGTGAATACAATGACAGGTAAATAATATGTGAAGAACTACTTACTACTAGTACTTAATAAATTCTACACTAAAAGGTCTCTTCTAGGCCATCTTATTTTCTGACGCCTCGGAGGATTATCAGGAATGTGATAGGAAGCAAGTTGGGGAACTAGCGGATTGGAGTGGTTATGGAGCTAACTATGGAAGGATAGGTATCTGATTTGGGCTAAATCAGCAACATATGGGACATTAAGATCTTTATGGATAGGTTTATTTGTAACAAAGTAACGAGCATTAAGGATTTTGGATTGTAAGGATTGTATACGAGAAGAATTAAAATGTTTAGTTCAGACCCAGAGCTCAACTCCGTATGTCCAAATAGGTCTGATAACTGTCATGTAAATGAGTCTTTTGTAGAAAATCGAGAGTTTAGAACGTTTTTCTAGTAAATGTTGAAGAAGTCGAGAACACCGAGCAGTTTCCTGTCGTTTAATAAATAAAAAAAAAAATTTAAATATATATTGCGTCATATGGACCTCAGTGGAGTTTGAAAATCGACTGATATGAGGAAAGAACCGTTCTACAATAGAGTAAACAATGAATGTTAAAACTACTGAACCTAGCTGTACCGAATTTTAACTAAATTATTTTCATAGTTCTAGGAAGGTTTAGGAATAATAAAAATCGAATGTACGATGCTGAATGGCAGGAACGAGGTTTGCCACACTGTCATATAGTTTATGGTTAGAAATTAAAATCCAACCGGATGAAATCAAAAAAATTATTACTAAATCAAAATGACGATCCTTTGCTTTTTAATATTGAGTGTACAGATATGATTCATGGGCATTTAGTTGTTGCAGTGATAATGCAGTCTATTACCCGCTTGAGTTTCTTAAAAGTTTCTGTCCATCTTAATTACCAGCTCATACATTGAAATAAGAAATTGGATGTCTACTTATGCTTTCACATAATCATCAACCATATAATATGTGCAATTTCAGCCAGGTTAAAAATTACTGCTGTGAGTGAAAATTTTCAAAATTAATAAAATAATTTTAAATCAATATAAACTAGATCACTAGATTATTTCTATGAATGTCAAAAATTGAAAAAAAATAAAATAAAAAAAGTTCTAGAATTTATTGGATTAAGCTAATATAAAAATGTTAACATAATCTTTTGAATTTAAATTTCCAAACCAAACCTTTTAAATTTCCTGGTATTCAATGCGAGTGTTATTCTTTACAGCATTATAGGCTTAATAATGATTGAACATTGGACTTAATATGTTGTTTATGAAGCACGTAGGAAACATTATTCAATATTAAATTTATTTCATTTAGTTCTAAGATGAATTTAAATTTTTGTCACGTGAGAGTTGACAAGCAGGCAAGTGTTTGCCTGAGTGACTGGGAGAGGGCTCTGGTGTAGGTAATGAGTCGGCTGAGATAACATGTGTTCCACTACATCAGTTCCTTCTAATGACTCCTGCACAATCTGTTAGCTCCGGGGGGAGGTTTGTTGCTCTGTTTACTTCTCGCCTTGGCAACATATTCCCGTCGGAGGGTGGGTGCTGAGTTCCTTTGCCAACCACTCCGTCATATCGTTTAACCCCCATCCATCCTATTGGGTTGGCAAATAAATCTGTTCGGTTTTTGAGAATGAAATAAAACTCTCTGTATAATAGACATGAAATTTATTTTAATCTACTATATATTCATCATTATTTTGGTATAACTTGTGCACATCTTTCGAACATTGCATAATGCCAGGTTCATAGAACACCTGGGGTTTATTGTCAAAAAACTGATCCAAGTGTTTTTTGACGTCCTGTTCGTCAAAACCATACTATTAGGTTTAGCGTCATTAAAAAGGATCACTTTGTCCTCTTGGTGTGTCAAGTATATATTAGTTATAGTTTCTAATCCATACAACACAAAATCCTTCGTAATATCCTTAATCAGTCAAACATAAACCTATCCATAAAGATCTTAATGTTCCATATCGCACACGTATTTCAAAAGTGACACAGCTCAAAAATATGTACTTTTGAGTTATTTTTATGTTTTAATATTCTTGTATGAAAAAAAAAAAAATGTTTAGAGTTGACTTAAAATCCCACCTAATACATCTTACTTGTGTTTAGGATTAAAAATAATTCAGGTATGCCTTTGATATTTCAGACAAGACTGCACAATCTTACAATTCTTAATGCAGATTTTTGAGTTGTGTTACTTTTTAAATTCATGTGCTATACGATTTAGATCAAATTAGAAATCTATCCTTTCATAGTAAACTCCATAACCACTCTAATCCACTAGTCTCCCAAATTGCTTTACAATCGCTTCTCGACAACCCTCCGAGACGTCTACTAAGAATCTAGAGACCTGCTAGTGTAGGACATTAATTGAAGTGTTACTAATGATTAGTTCTTTTCAAGTTATAGACATACCATTGTAATCATATTCCGCACATTTACTTGTTATATTGGTAGTAGAAAAAAAGTTTCCTTCCTGCAGTAACCCTGTTGGAAGGGATTTTATTTATTTCTGTACACACCTTACTTAAAAGTATACAATTATTTTTTTAAAAGTAATTTTAAATTTTGTTTCGATTATTATTTTACATATACTAATACGTAATACACGTGTCGAAAGTTAAATAAAATAATTGAACAAGTAAAATAAAATAAAATAAAGAACAAGAAGTTATACAATATTAAAATTCAATAAAACCAAGCAAACAAAGTTTTTTTATCATCAAAAATAGAAAATTTATGAATTTTTTAATGTTTAAAGGTATTTCATATTGATAGCATTGACCATCCACCGATAAATGTCCTAGTTTCTGTAATGTTTTTATCAATAGTATATTTTGTACTTTAGTGAAATCACAAGGACATAAGAATGAATCTCTTATTTTGAATCTATAAAAGTAACTATTCACCGCCGCATGTCCTGTGATTACTTGTGCAATGTAGAATTCAGTCCTTGAGTTTGATTTAATGTAGGTCTGTAAGTCTGGAATGAAATTATGTAGATGTCTTCCCTTGTGTGTTGTGTTCCAACGCGTCTGTTACTGGTCTACAGCTTGTGTGTTTAGCATGTTCTTTGGATATCAGAGTATATCATAAACTCAGCTAAATCGTTCTCAACTATGACGGAATACCCTTTTATCCATTTGAATGAAATTCGATTGTTGCCGTCAGTTAGTAGGTGTTTTAGAAATGTTTGTATTTTTTCAATGATGGGATTGTGACAGTGTCTGTTTCTTATCATGTATAGAGTACATCGGCTGTCAGATAGTATTCTAGAGATTTAAGGATGGCGAATCGTTCTGCTTGATTGTTGGTACATTCTGGGCCTAATTTATACTTTATTTTATCTTCTAAAATTTTGATTTTAAAAACTAGTATACAGTTGTAAGTATCAATAAATAGTTTTTAAGAAAACGACACAAATCAAAATTTGAAAAGAATCCTCCAAGATTCAACTACATACCTCCGTTAGGGATGTTTCGCCCCTTATCCTAGATGCGCGCTATCCTAGAGCAGCCAGCCGGTGCGCGATGAATACTATTAAGAAAGAGGATAATACAAACATTATGATGTTAGAGGCAGAGAGAGGTGGGTGTGCTGGTGTGGCGCGGCAGTGGCTGAGATATGTAGCGGTGACAGAGCCCTCTGTCCTGTAATTGCCGCCAACATCCGTCATCGTTAGTGCTACTGCCCCGCCTCCTCCTCGCACCTCCGCCTCGCCTCTTTGAAGGATCATCAATATTTTACGCCTGTATCGGTTGTAAAACTTCCGTTGGGGTAATGACCCACTGCCTTGGATCCTAATACTGATAAATAGAATCTGTGTTGATTTGGAAGTCTATACAAGGTGGTTTTGAATCAGTAATTTATAAATTTAACTTCGACATTTTAATGTGAAATATGTTTTACCCGGGGCCTAGTTGTTCAAAAGTGATATGTTTTTAGGGAACGCGAGAGCGTTACGAGTATTTTTACGCGCTCTAGCTATGTTGGTGTTACTCGGATCAACATTTGACAACGATTTCCGAATCATAAATGTAATGGAGATTGATTTTTGTTTCATAAGATTTGTCCCTAGGACATACCGCTTAGGAGCCATATTGGTTTGAACGAAAAAAAATATGTTTGAAACCCTTATTCTTAATTATAGGGTATTTTTGACAACCTCTAGCTCTGTTAGTGTTGCTATCGAAAATTCGCCTACAGTTTATGGAGAATATTTTTTGTTCGGAGCTCTCAAGGGGGCTACACACTATCAACCCTGTCGACAACTTGCAATGTTGAAGTGTGTCAACCACCCCGTCTGTGGGCTGGTTGACGGTTGAAATTCTAGTATGTGGGCAATAACCTCAACAACCTCAACACTGTTGACAAGGTTAATAGTGTATTGCCCCCTTTATTGGTTACATTCACATTACTCCGTTCTTTAATTTTGTGTACAGAAAAGCCTCTTTGGAAGCTTTCCGGAACTGGAAACGATCAGGAAATTTCGGATTTAATGGAATTCGATGGATAGGCACATGATAAATATTTTATCATTTTGTTCTTAGAAATTCAATGTTTCATATAGCTTAATTTTGTTTTCTTTTGTACTATTATATAAAAGGACAAGCCATTATTCGTTTGTGTTCACTAATCACGCAAACTAATGAACCAATCAGAACCAAATTTTGACTACATCATCTTTATAGTTCGAGAATCGTTTAGAAATAATAAAATCTACTGATTTATCATTAATTTGCTATTAAACAAACGATAAATATGTGGTGCGCAGTGAAGTTTGGAAATTGACCGATAGGTGGGAATGTTATTCAAGACAGGTTACTTATCTGTGTAATAGGTGTATGAAGCTAGACATTGAAAATAAAATTTACTTGTATGCAATTAAATTTTTAAAAATGATTTAAATTTGTGAAGCGACATGTGGTTCCCAGTGAAGTTTGAAAATCGACCGAAATGTCGTTAGCAACATTCCCAATACACTTTGATAATACCAAACCCATCTATACCAAATTTTAACTACATCTTGTTCATTGTTCTTGGATGGTTAAGCTATAATACCATTTATAATAATAAAAATTGAAATGTTCAATGTCGAGTGTCAGAAATGAAGTTTGCCACACTGTGATATATGATAGTGGGCAAAGCGCGACGGGGGATGCTAGTATTATATACAAGGACAAGCCATTTTTTGTTTGTGATGACTAACCGCACAAACTAATGAACCAATCTGTACCAAATAATAACCACATCATCTTTATACTTCCAGGAAGATTTTGCAATAATATAATTTACTTAATTACTACTAAATGATTAGTAAAAATGTGATAAATATGTGGATTTCATGAAGCTTAAAAATCTATCGCGCGCCATTTTGCAAGATAGGTTACAATGCTACAGTGATATCTAGAGCTTGAATTGATTGCCACTTCTATTGCAATTAATTTATGAGAATACTAGTTTCGAATGCTTAACATTCATCTTCGGTTCTAAAACATACAAAACTTTCAACACATAAATACTATGTTACATCGATTATATATACTAAAGTTTTTAAAAATGTAAGACAAGAAATCAAATATATTGATACCTGAGGAGATCTAACAGATATCTAAAATATATCCATCGTGGAAGGGGAAAGGGGGAATAAATTTAAATTTGTAACCTACCTGGCCCTTCCCCTTTCCACGTTAGATATATTTCATATATCTGTTAGATCTCCTCGGGTGAGTACCAATTCTTGATTTCTTGCCTTACATTTTTGAAAACATTAATATTTTTTTATTTTTTTATTTATAGATATTGAAGTTTGCCTAAAATCATGAAAAAAATAATAAAACTTTATACCCCCTTAATTAATGACTAGCGTCTCCCGTCGAGGCTACGCGAATTCCCCCACACACATAATTTTTTTTTTAAATTTCATTATTATAATTTAAGGTATGATAAACCTTGACATTGATTTCATACGTTTTATCAAATAAGAGGACATATAACTTTTATCAAATAGGAGAAGTGATTTTTTATCACTCCTTAACATATCAAGAATTAACCTTAGAAAGGGAGTAAGATCAACCCCAAAATATAATCCAACTCACAATGGAGGTGTGAAAAAATCTAGGGGTAGGGACATGCATGGAGATTGGTCCATCTTGTAATGGACGCCGGAAGCTGCCATGACTCTACGAACGATAGGGTCCAGAAAGAACTGGTCCAAAGATTTACCGCGTCCGGGCGTAGGCGTGGAAGGAAGTTGTTGGGAAGATGGAGAGGAAGGAACCGGAAAAGGATTTGCATAGCCGACCGGAAGCCAGTGCCTCCGTAATTGGGAGGGTAGCTAGCCCTAACGCGGCACTAGCGTGCCCTCTATCGTATATCTGCCCTACAGGTCGCTTCCGTTATACCTGTCTCTGATTAGCGTAATCTCAGTAGTCCGCCCAAGTGCTAACAGTGCTACAGGACGTTCAATGGTAGGACAGAGCCTCAAGTGATACATGCCCTAGAGATACACAACTTGAAATCTTCATCCTTACGTACCATTGTAGGAATGCTTGACAATATTAAAAGATTTAAAAATATCTCTTTTCATTGGTTGGGTGGTACTCATTCCTATACTATTGTATCCTAATTAGTCCAGTCAATGAAAGCTGAAATGAGGGGTGTAGAGTTGCATGAAATATGCGATTATTTTTTACCTCAGGGCTTCGTTAGGAGCAGTTAGAAGGTAAACATAGTAAAATTCCCCGCCCCTGGGGGGGGGGGGGGGGGAGATAGCCGTGGTGGATAGGGGAGAAGGTCCTATTTTAGGTTTTTTTATTATATCTCGAAAACGGTGGACTTTAGAAAAATACGTTAAAAAATAAAAAATAAATAAATAAAGCCTAATTAAATTTCCTATAAAATTGAATCTATACATGTTTGTCTAACTTCAAACGGTTTCCGATATAAATGCTATTGAAAATCGATAATTTTCGCTACAATATAATTTTTACCTCACTTTTTGTTAAACGTTTGCTTCAATTGCCAGACATTTATATATGAAATTAAAGTAAATTTAATGCTCTAAAAGTTTAATACTGAGATTTTTTCTGAGAAACGATCCTGGAAAGCACTCGAAGCAAATGTTTGACAAAAAGTGAGGTAAAAATTATGTTTTAGCAAAAAGTATCGATTTTCAATCACGTATATCTCGCAAACTGTTGGAGGTTTGAGAAACGTGTATAAAATCTATTTTTAAATTTTTTTAGAAAATTTTTTTTATAGATTCCACCGTTTTCAAGATATAATTAAAAAATCTAAAAATGGGGCCTTCTCCCCTCCCTTCCACGGTTAGCGTACCCCCAGGGGCGGGGACTTTTAGTATGTTTATCTTCTAATAGTCGCATATTTCATGCACTCTACATTACATTTATTGACTGGCATTAATCTATTCCTTATGTTTTAAATGGTTAGAAACATTTTTTATATGCTGCTGCTTTTCCGATAATTAAATTCAAAATTTTCAAGATACTTCGTTTTGGGGATTAATATTTGTGTCTTACTCTGGGCTCCCTTCCTTCAGTTTAAAATAAGCGAGCCAATGTTAGATGTTCATTTGAAATTCAAGGCCGGATCATCGTAGTCAATATCCTTCAAAAGTCGTATTAACTGAAACTCCTAGACCACGGACTACGGAACCAAAGATAAAAAGAGGTTTAAAAGAATATTTTTTGTCGTTATCAACGGTTCTCGTTGTCCAACAACCAAGAAAAAAACTAGTAAAAGAGTGAAGGTAGAAATAGTTTGTTACTTTTTTTATTGATACTTACAACTCTATATACTATGTACAAGTAAATTTGGGGATAATAATTACAATGACATGTCAATAATATGTAAAGCGCTACTTACTAGTAGCACTTCAATAAAAGTTCTACATTAGATTGTATAATAATTACTTTCAATTATATTTCACTAGTAAGAGTAGAATTAGTTAATTTATTTACGGTTAATGATAAGAAAGAAGCCAATATATCAAAGAACTCAGACACCAATACTTGGGGACTATTGCGTCACTATGGGCAGAATATATACTAGTTAAGATAAAGTATTGAACAAACCCTCAAACTGTGGTGACAATGTAGCATAATTAACATTAAATTTTAGATTTTTAGCTGTGTTTTTTTTTTTTTAATTCCGTTTTGATTAAATGGATGTGTGGAAAATAGATGTCTGTATATCAAATTTCTTTATCTTTTCTCGCTCTTTGTTTATAATATTCACATCTAACTATTATAGTCCAAAATAGTCATACTGTATGTACATTTATAATCAATAAGTTATCCAAGATGATGTGGCGAGTATCCAGATATTTTCCTTCAATCCTGTAAAGTTCCCGTTCTAATTTTATAAGCTTAGGTGTCTACTGGTAAATGCCCACCGCACAGTGGGATGATTTACTGGTGATTATTTGCACAAGGCATTATAATAAAGCTTCCTTTTTAGAAAAAAAGAAGGAGTATCGATCATATCCTATGCATTTTTGTGTGTAGAATTTAATGATGGAGTCTTTTTCTTGATATGAATGGTGCTTCATAAGAATATAAAGTACGTTTTATTAGGAAATTAGGAACTGAACACTTTTTTTTTTCCCTTCCCTGATTTTAAATTGTATTATAAAAATAGTTTGTATAAATATTTATTTAAATATGCATTATGTCGAGAAATATACGCATGAGTCGAATAGAATTATATGCACCTTTTGCAGGGTGCCTGTTACCATTACTGCAATGTGGAAAAACTGAAAAAAAAAACAAACTAAGACTAAATATTTTGAAATTAACTAAATACAATTTTAAACTAACAATTTTAAATATTGTTTTCTTTTTCATAACTGGAAAGGTACGAATAAAAATCAAGTTTGATAGTTTAATTAGGTCGAATTACAATATTAGAAATATATAAACAATGCCTCTCTCATTAAATATCCAAGGTAAAAACCTTGGAAGTCCATTTTTTGAAAAAAAATTGGATGTTCTCTTCAACACGCAATAATGTATTCGAAATGACCTGAAAATTACTCCAGATGTCATTGTTTTATAATATCCCAAATTATTCTAATAACAAAACCACCACTACTACATATTTTTTTCTTATTTTGAAAATACTTGTACGCACTAGAAAGTAATTGGTTATTTGGGGCTAGCATCCCCCATCTAGCTTCGTCCGCTCTCATAATTAAAAAACTTGGATAATTCTAGATAATAGTTGAAGTTTTATTTGTTTATATAAATATAAATCTTGTATTAGAGCATGCAATTAATAACCATTATTTCCTCTACGATATTATCACGTATATCAGTGTATGTATTTAACCTCGTTAAAAATTATACTGATTAGTTGGTTGGATATAAGGCAAATGCATAATTAGACACCCAATTTTTAATTTTATGGCATGAGTTAGTAATCCAGATGGCAGAGATTATTAAGAAAGTCGCAAATAATGAACTGCATTGGCATTGCTAACAACAAAAGGTTCCTGAATCATATTTTAAAGAATCGATATTTTGATTTGGTAATAATTTTTATTCGGCAGAAATAATTTTATTGATTTCATCTGTTTGGATTTTAATCTTTAACTATAAACGTTTGAGAATGTGGCAATCCTCGTTTATTAAACTGAACATGGTATATACGAATTTTTACTATTGGAAACCTTCCTAAAACTATGAAAATAACCACAATTATCACCTATGTTTAAATCATAGTTAATAATTTCTCGATTATTATATTCAGAGTTGATTAATTCGGGTTGGCTAGCCGAGACCACCTGACGAAGCCGATGCTGGCTATATCACAGACTATTGCTCTGTATAATTACCGTTTCCAGTTGCCTGCAACTTCCCGGAAACCGAGGTCCCCGTTCCTCTCCTCCGTACCGATCGCCCCTGATGATGGCGATTATCTCATCGCCCCTCGAACAATGGCCAGGAATGCCGCCCTGGGGACGCAGCACAGGCCACGTCTTTGATTGTGCTCTTTTAAGATTAATTTAGATCTCCTTGTGAATTAATCTCAATTTATTTGTATTAATATGAAATAACCGAGGACACAAATAGCATTGAAAGTGGTGTCCTTCAACAATATATTAAATTTTCTATTTTAATGAACTTGGCTATTAAAGGATTCTGTCACTTTTGGCTGGGGATCTATACTTTTTTTTGGTGGAACTTATTTTTCACTAAAAAATGTACCATTTGGATATGCAAATTTTCCGACAGTTTTACGTATCAGAAATTATTTTTTTAAAAATTTTTGTTGTATGAAAGAATTCACGTGTTCCCTACATTTTTGTGTCGGGGCTTTTTCGACACGCTCTACCTGGTGTTGGTGTTGCTGGAATCAAAAATTTGACGACAGTTTCCATATCTGAAATTAAATGAAAAAGATTTTTTGTTATACATAAAACATTTGTCGTTAGGACCTACATTTTAGGAGCTATTGGTTAACGTTTTAAACGTTTTTTTTTTTTTTCTTAACTTTGTTTTTTCGAATAATCATTAATTGTTAATATAATTTAAGTAATTTATAATTATTCAGGTAAGCAGAAAAGAATTAAGAACTTGAGGGCATAGGCGGCCAGCAGGATTAAATCTAACGTAATCTTACTTGTCATTTACGTTTCCTTAATATTAATAAATATAGATTTTGCGATGCTCTTTAAAAAAAAAAAAAAGTAAAAAAGAAAAAAAAAATCAATTTAATAGATTTTATATTAAAGAAACAAAAACAAAATTATGGTTATTTTTTAAAAATAATTTAAGTAATGTTACTTATGGTCATTTGTTTGAACAATCTTCAGCATTAATAACATTTTATTATATGATGTTTGTTCTGTAAAATCGTACTTCAGAGCTTTAAGAAAGGAATGCTTCCCTCCTCGGTCATTCCCGGAGTGCCACGCAGCTGTTTTTTTTTTTTGTTTTTTTTAATAATAATAGGAATTAGCAAAATAACCAGTTAATTATATGATCATTAGTATTTACAGTAGTAAATATCCAGAAAAAAATGTTTATATAGAATTAATCATCTTCTCAAAAATGTCTATGATTCATCGATACGGAAAGGTAAAATCTGAAAGCAGTTGTGCTTATTGACGACAGTTTCATTATATTGAATTTACTTTTTGTCTTTATCAGTATATAATTTACCAACTTATTCATCTTTCTATGTCTTTTCTTTATTATTATAACTTTCTCATCTAAATATAATTATTATTATTTTTTTATAATTTTCCTGTCTTCATTATATAATAATTTCAAGTCACGTTTGAAATCCCCTATTTTCTCTCAACTTTGTTTATGTCGAATAATCATTGATTGCTAGTTTAATTTAATTTTTAATTTAAGTAATTTGATCGTTTCAGTTTTATAATGTAAAATAGGAAAAGCAGTAGATTTTTTATAGGCATATTCATGATCTATTGATTTTCCCAGCCAGAGAGAAATTGTATATTTATATTTTTTCTGATCCCCTGATTCAGTGATTGTCTACACATATTATCGTGCCGAGATAGGCCTGGTATTGTCGACAGGTAATGAGAAGTCTGAGTACTTTATAAAGCAGCTTTTATAAAATTTAATGGTCGTAAAATAAGCAATCAAAAGTGTAAGAAGTTATACTTCAACAAAATTCAACTTAAATCTTTTGAAATAAAAAAATACGTTTTTTTTTCTTTGAGTATATTAATAATTAATATAGCCTGTAAGACGTTGAACTTCCAAAGCAACACAATAAGATTTAAATAAAATAAAATAATATTTTGATTGTAAAAGCTTTTTCTTCTGCAAAAATCAATTTTTATTTCTCCATTTAGTGAAATTTACATCTGTATACAAAAAGGAAAACTTAAATGTGATAATAACGGATATAAAATATAATTACTTGTGAAGCAACTAGCCACTCGAAGCAGTTCAATGAAAATTATACATTAGAAGGTCCCGAGGCCAATTTTTTTTTCGGAGGTTTATCTGTAATGGAATGGGAAACATATTGAGATATTAGTGGATATGAAAGATTATGTAGCTTACTATGAAAGGGTAGGTATCTAGTTTGGTCTAAATCAACAACAAATAGAACAATAAGACATTTATGGATATGTATATTTGTTAAAAAGTAAGGAACATTGTGGAGTTTAGGAAGGATTTCGGATTGTAAGAATTGGATACGAGGAAAGTTGTTTTGTTTATCGAAGCCCTTAAGCTCAACTTTGAGTGAAAATATGTCTATTCACTGTCATAGTAATGGGGCTTTTTTAATTAATCGCGATATTTGACGTTTGCCTAGTAAATGTTGAAGAATTTGAATACGAAGAGCAGCTTCTTGTCGTTTTAGTCTGGTTTGGGTTTTAAAAACTTCTTTTAACTAAATAAACACAATCTAATCATTTTTGTTATAACCGCATTGGTGATTTATCAGAAATAGAATGGGAAGCAAATTGAGAGACTCGTGGGTTTGTGTGGTTATGGAGTTTGCCATGAAAGAGTAGGTATCTGGTTTGGGTTAAATCGGCAAGATATAGAACATTAAAGTCTTTATGGGTAAGTTTATTTGTGACAAAATAAGCAATATTAACTGCTTATTTTTGAAGGAATTGCATATGAGATGAATTAGATGGTTTAATGGAGTAGAAATAAATTTTTTTGTTTGTTTTTTTATCAAGTAAATTTGAGGAAATGATTATAATGACATGTAAATCACTTGTGAAGAACTACTCACTAGTAGCACTTCAAAAAAATGTTCTAAACTAGAAGGTCTCTTGGCCATCTTCTTTTCAGACGCCTCGGCGGGTTATCAGGTATCGAATGTGAAGCAAGTTAGGAGACTAATGGATTCTAAGGAGCATTAAGGATTTTTCGAAGGATTTTGGATTGTAAGGATTGCATTCGAGAAGAATTGGATGGTTTAGTGGAGCCCCAAAGCTCAACTCCGTATGTCCATATAGGTCTAATAACTGTCATGTAAATGAGTCTCTTGTAATTTATTGGAAGAGTTGATTGTTTGTCTAGTAAATGTTGGAGTAGTCTATAACGACGGGCCGTTTCTTGTCGTTTTAGTCTTGTATGTGGATTGCAAGTGAGACGTTTGTCCAAATGGAGTCCCAGGTAGCGGATCTGTTCAACAGGGATTAGAGGAATATCAGAGAAATAAATTTAAATAATAAAATTGAGATGAACAGACAAGGTTACATTTTAAGTGATAATACTAGCATCGCCTGTCACGGCTTCGCCCGCTCTTTGTAAGTTTTAGTCCCCGTATTAGATAAGTTTAACTAATAATTGAAATTGTATTTGTTTATCAATATAAATCTTATATTGAAGTATGTAACTGAGTATCATTTCTTCAATGATATTTTCACGCATAGCTGTTATTTTTAACGTGTTTAAAATTGCACTGATTTGGTGGTTGAAGATTACGTAAAAGCATAGTTAGACATCCATTTTTTTATTTTAATGTATAAGTTGGTAATCCAGATGGGCAGACACTAATAAGAAATTCTTGCGGACAATGGATTGCATTTTCAGCGCTTACAACTGGCTTGTGAATAATATTTTTACAAACATTATCAAAAAAACAAATGATCGACGTTTTGATTTGGTAAATATTTTTATTAGGAAGAAATAATTTTACGCTCAGCAATGTACATTTAACTTTTTTTTTATTGCTAAACCTTCCTAGAACTATGGAAATTATGTAGTTAAAATTTGGTACAGATGGGTTCAATAGTTTTACCACTGTAAAACTCTTCTGCAGAATGGCGCTAAACACTGTCGGTGGATTTTAAACCATTTGGATCCAGATGTTGCACCACGTATTTAAATCTTTTTTAATAAGTTAATTGAATATAAGAAAATTTTCTTATCTATTTCAGCTCCTATACTACCCCGCACCTTAGTAACCTTTCATGTAGAATGGCGCACGGAACCTATCGGTCAATTATGAAACTTCACTGTTATCCACGTACTATCGATTTTTTTAATAACAAATTAATTTAAAATCAGTTTAAATTTTAATAAACCTTCTTTAAAAATAATAGTTATGTGGTTAAAATTAGGTAGAGATTGGTTCAGTAGTTTTTGTGGTTAGTGATAAATTAAAAATGGCTTGTCCTTTTTGTCCTTATGTAAATTAAAAATTGCTTGTCCTTTTTTGTCCTTATGTAAATTAAAAATTGCTTCTCCTTATGTAATAGTAAAGAATAATATTTTCCATATCCTTTAACTCATTCCTGATCTTGTTTTATCTTGTGCAATCAGATTCTCATCTCAGAGCAGGAGCAACAATATTGAATCAGACAGAGCTGTGAGCAAAGATAAAATTTTCTGTGATCCGGGCTTCCATATTAGACCCCCTAGATTAGATATTCCTTAAACGAATTATCAGGAAGGCAGTTGCTAACTAACTCAGTGCCCCTGCCTGTTGGTTACCGGACCAGAAGTTTTCCTGTTCGCCTTTTAACTAAATAGATGTAGCAATTTATTTTTAAAAAGGAAAAGTAATGTTTAGTTGATCTTTTTTTTATCTTATCATGTATTTAGATGTTAAAAAAAAATATAGTAAAAAATAACTTTTATTCTGGGACGAAATATTTTTTAAGAATTACCAGTATGGTATAGTTCCTATATTTATATTCTGACATATACTACAGTACATTTTGTGGCGACAAACTTTTAATACTAGAAAAAGAAAAAAAAAATAGAAACTAAAACTAAAAATGTTTAGTAATGATAAGATAAATATAAAATTAAAATCCAATATAGATCCTTAAGACTCTTAAATAAATCCCAGACTATCTTCACATAAAATGCTATAATAAATAAGGCGTATGAATTAGTTGTCAGGTATATAGAGTTTTGTTGCAAAAATTAAGGGAGTCCTAAAAAAAATAAGGGAAAAATATTAGAAAAAAATAAGGTAGGAAAGTTGACGTGAAACTTATAATTATTGAATAACAAAATAATACCTATTATGTATAATAATGTTCGTAAGTAGCATTATTACATATGTCAATCAAAGGTGTTTATGGTTTGAAAAAATTACTAATTTTCTTTTGTTTAATTACCTACATTCTATCATCCACCGCGCAACCTCTCCATTATCTAAAAACCATAAAATCGAAGGATGTTGCACCAGTTCTTCCTTCCAGACATTAAAGTGCCATCTCCAACCCTGCTAATCTTTCTTCACGAGAAATTGTTAATCGTGATTCGTTTCCAAGGAAACCGCTTTTCCCATCTTCCAGCTTCCCCGTAGTTAAAGTTCGTACAATCATCGCCTTATGTGTTGTGTCGGAAATCGACAAAGTTTAAAAAAAAAATAAAATAATAATAATGCATTATAAACTGAAATAAAAAAGTAGAAGGCTCGGTTGATCTAGACACGTTTAATCGAGTACCGAGTGTAAATTCAAACACACGATGAAAAAATATTAAATAACTTGTAACTTTTTGATTGATGTCAGATAAAAGTTACCCAAATACGAAGATCTTTTAGTAATTTTTAATATTCAATTATATATATATATATATATATTTTTTTTTTTTTTTTTAAATAAGCTATGTATACTGTACATTTGCTTTAACGGATAATTCCAGGTTATACGTCTATGACAATGAAGAATATCTTAAACAAAAATCACTGACTGCAAATTTCTGATTAATTAAATACATTAATTCCAAATAAAGTGAGATGGTCATGCAGTGGACAATATTTTAGAATATTTTTTGTGAATAGAAAAAGTTAATCTGAAATCGCTAAATCCCATTTAGTAAATGACGGTATAGGCGCAGTGGTTTAACGGATTGCGATAAGCAGTTTATTTCTTAATGAGATACGGATTATGGATATATCTTACGTATTTTACTCAAATTTATTTGGTCATTGTTTTATTCATATAATCGCTATATATTTGTGAACTTATGTTTTCGCATATGCGCTTGCTCGGTCCAGTCGGGCATAAAATATATGTCTGTATGTGATTAAGACTGAATATTACCAGATAGAGCCGAACGATGTTGGACACGTTGCCTATCGACTTCCATCTTTTATAAAAATAATTTTATCACCTATCAGTCCACATTATTATACACTAGTTCACATAGTTTCAACACATGCCGACGACCAGTGGATTCGAAACCTCTTAGTCCAAAACGGTAGTGAAAGTGGCACAGAAATTATGAAACGTGGGCAAGCCATCATTAGTGTATCTATAATGAGATCTTTTCTTTTAACCAACCTCGGCCTGTCAGTGCACGGGCAGTGCTCTTGGTGAGACATTCTTTAGCTGTATCAATCAGTTATATTTATTGCAAAAATATAAACTAGCTTTATAAAAATAAAAAATAAAATAAAATAATTAATTCCTATATAAAATATCCATATTCAAATAAGTATTCGTTTATAAAATAATTTAGAATTATAATAGAAATAAAAATAATCACAAATATTATAAAATTAATAAATAATGTCAATAAATAATGAACCATTGGTTCTAAGAAATCTTACAAAGGGTATAATCTACAAAAAAATGATAAATTAAGTATTTGTTGATTTTAACGATTATTGAGGAAAAAATGGTTATAGAGAATGAATGATCTATACTCGATCGATTCCTAAAACCTATCGCTACCGCTGGCACAAGAGATAGTTTTCTGCTACATAAATATGTGATTATTATATTTATAATATATCAATCCTTAATGATAAAATAAAACGATGTTTTTTTATAAAACAGAGCAATATTATATGTACTAGATCTAGATATCTTAGTACCGGACTTTCTTAAACAACCCAGCATTGCTACTATCGGGTTGGCAAATAAGTCCTTTCGGTTTTTCTGCTTATTTTTATATCTTTACAGTACATTTCTTATCCATTGAAATAATCTTTGAGGTGGATTGTTTACACTGTTTGTTATATGTCAAAAAACATTTCTGCAAATTCTTGTTTACATTAGTTTAGTATTTTGATTGCTATAGTATTGTAAACATGGAAAAAAATATTCATTATCGGTATATTTTGCTAAATTATTTTAAAAAGGTAACCGTGCAGCAGAAGCCCTGAAAAAAATTAACAGTGTTTATGGGGCTGATTCCTTAACTGAACGCACCTATCAAAATTGGTTTGCCAAATTTCGTTCAGGAAATCAAGACGCTTCTCGGTCTGGTCGCCAACATGAAATTG
Organism: Euschistus heros; assembly: GCA_003667255.2. NCBI lineage: Eukaryota > Metazoa > Arthropoda > Insecta > Hemiptera > Pentatomidae > Euschistus > Euschistus heros. Next base: position 1,343,268 of record RCWM02000303.1, on the reverse strand, counting down.
AAACGAGCTATTGCCATCAGGAAAAACAAACGATTCAACTTTATACTGTTCGCATCTAAAAAAGTTGGATCAATCAATTTAAAAAAAGCGCCCAGAACTGGCTAATCGAAAGGGTGCTGTTTTCCACCAAGACAACGAAAGGTCCTACACCTCGTTGATCACTCGCAATAATTTATTAAGCTTTGGATTGGACCTTTTGCCCCATCCTCCGTATTCACCAGACCTAGTTCTAAGTGACTACCACTTATTCCGGTCTATGCAGAACTCCATGAATGAAAGCAATTTCAAAACGAACAAAATATAAAAAACCACTTTGATCAGTTTTTTGACAATAAACTGATACATCTACTATATGGTGAATATATTGTAGATTAAAATAAATTTTACTTCTATTATACATAGAGTTTTATTTCAAAAAACCGAACGGACTTATTTGCTAACCCAATATAAGCAGAACTTCAGATTGTTAAAGTTATATATTTATTATTTTATCAATTATCCAGACAATTGAACTAGTTTATTATACACTACTGCTATTCTTGGAGGATTTCGTTATTCCAGAATACAGATTTTTTTATTTTTTTATTTCGTGTTCATGCAGATTTTCGTTCTCTAATAAATCAATTAAAACAAACTCCAGAAATACCAGTGTTTGGTGAAAGGTTTGACTAACATTTGCGATTTCCAAAAAAATAAAATGAACCAAGAACCTTTGTTGTATTTATCTTTTTAAATAAGAATTGCAAAAATGAATAATTTAGTTTGCAAATTGTCTGCGCACAGAGTCTAAAGGAAAGTTTTATAGCCGTAGATGCACCAAATAAGAAACCTTCGATCAACCTCGGAAAATTCTATCTTAAAAACGGTAAGGACCCCAGCTTTGTATAATAAGAATACCAGAAGAGAACTAAATGCCACAAAGAGGAAGCGATATCTAAAAGCAGGGGTAGTTAAGGCGGCCAAAGGTCTACAAGATCTAGGTCTAGAGCCAACCGAAAAAAATATATATATTTTGTAATGTTTTTTTTTTTTTCAATAACACATTTTTTTTCTGGATATTAGGTCTTCATGATTTCACAAACAATCTCACTTATCATCTGGTGCACAGAAATAAATTGATACGTCACATGCTATTTAATGTCAGATAGCATTGAATCACTATCATTTATACTACCTATTTCCACTAAATCTTATTTTCTAATTTATTTAAACTTAAAAGAAAGTTTTTATTTTGTGGTTAGTTGCTAAGACAAGATGTAAGAACACGCACAGAACCACAAGTCTGGGGCCTCTATATCGCATCCTGCTACTTCCGACTGATGTCAAATGTCTTACATTTCCTCTCCTGCCAAGATGTCACGCTGTCTTCCGGTTCGATGCTGTCGTGGAGTCGGCGAAATGACGACTGTTATTGAGAAATTCGTGAATTCCCGTCGAGACCTCAAGCCTCGGTAGCGCAGTAGGCAGCGCGTAAGTCTCATAATCTTAAGGTCGTGAGTTCGATCCTCACCCGGGGCAATATCTTTTATTATTTATTTTATTGTTTTTGGTTTCTGATATTCATTTTTAATCCTTTAATTTGGTTTGAACAAATAGAAAAATATATGAGAACAGAATATTAATTATTGTTAATTTTTTAAAGAATGAAAAGTGGCCATATCTAATTGGATCATTGTTCAAGTACTGTTAAAATTATACTACTAGATAAACAAATAACACTGAAAAGAGTTGCATTTTTTTTTTTAAATTATTAATTTTTTTTTTTTTTTTAAATAAGGAATTAATTGTTTTTAAGTTTTCATATAAATGGAAAAGAATAGCAACAATATTTTATTTTTTAATAAAATAAATTAAGAGTGGGGAGGAAGAACGGGCCAAATCATATGTTTAGTATTTGCCAGCAGTTCTTTAAAAGGAAAAAAAAAAAAAAAAAAAAAAAAAAGATACAACTATCATAAAAGTTTTAGTTTTCTTAGAAATTGATATAAGTATCTTATTGCTTCGAGAAAATAATAAAAAAAAAATATTAATATATTTAAAAATTATAGACGCCATTCACAAAAAAAAAAAAAAAAAAAAAAAAAAAAAAAAAAAAAAAAAAAAAAAAAAAAGCGTCAGTTTGGCGCTATTAACAACTTAATCATTTAGACTATTTCAGAATCACGTACACAATTTTATATTCTTAATATAATTATTTTATTAATGCTGTTATTATTTTAATTTTATTTATTGTCCGCTGCTCGTTTGTTTTGATGTGGGTATATAAAGAAATAAAGTTTAATACAAATAAAGTGTGTAAAAATTTATTTTTTTATATCTTCGTATTAAATTGTAAATATTTATACTAACGATGGTCATACTACTGCATTTTTATTATAAACTAAATTTTCAATTTTTGTACTATATGTCTATTATTTTAAAAATAATAAATTTTATTGCGACAGAAGTTTAATGAATTTCACATATCGCACATGTATTTCAAAAGTGACAGAACTCAAAAATCTGCATTAAAAAAAATGTATAATCACAAAGAAATGAAATAAAATAACAAAAGTGTTCTTGAATAATCTGTTAATCCCAACCACATGTGAGATGTAGGTAGGATTTGAAGTTAATTTGATACAATTTTCACAACTTCTATGAAATGCCTATTAAATTAACAGATTTTAGAGTTTTTTCACGTTTGAAATACATGTGCGATATGGTTGGGATACTTTTAAATTGCAAGCATTATTATGTTCTATGTTTAAGATTATTTATATTTAAAAAAAAAAAAAAAAAAATGTTTATATATATATATATATATATATATATATATATATATTTGTGTTTTTTCATCATTACGTTTAACGTCTACTTCATACTATTTCTTATAGATGACTAATGAGGATAAACGTTTTCGAATCTATACATTTTTTAACAAATAAAATATTTAAAAAAAAATTTTTTTTTCAGCATTTAGACGTATAGGATATGTACTAGGATTCGTATGGACCTGACAGCAGTGTAACACTAACAATCGCTGTACGTTTATCAATATACAAACGTTGTTATATATTTGTATATTAATATTTTATTAAAATATTTATTTTTTTATAATTAATTACTAAATAATGTGTATTCATTCTGTCTAATGATGTAACTGATATTATTGTAGAACAGTGACAGAAATCAAAACCTATAATGTTTCAAGATACGGAAATAGTGCAGTCCTTGAACCGGACCCAATACTATTACTGTCCAAGTGTTTTAGGTATTTTCAACAGAGCTGTCTTTTGTTATTCTAAACAATGAAAATGAAATGAAAATAATCTTTATTTTGGGGCCATTTCCCCTTAAGAATAATTCTAAGGTATAATATTTGCCCAGCTGCTATATTTCACATTTAGGAAATAATACTGGTAACGTATAATTATAAGGTAAATTAAACTAGGATAATAAGAATTAATATAATTACGCGTTATTTTCTTAAAAATTATAATAAATATTATAATCAAACCATTAAATTTATAAATGAGCGGAGGCAAAATAAATAATATAAAATACAGTAAAAAAGGCAAAAATGAAAGTAAACATTATTAAAACAGAAACCAATTCAGGCACAATAATTAGATAATAAATAAACATTTGAGTCATAATAATTTAAAGGTTATAATAAAAACAAAAACAATTTTACAGTATGGATATTCATAACTCATTATAAATATTTTCTTTTATAAGATCACTGGAATGAATGCCTATAATAAAGTTACTACAATTACTTGCACACACAAACACATTTGTATATGTACTATTAAATAATTAAAATATTTATATCATGTTTTAATTTTTTATGACAATGTTCATGTTTTTTAATAATGATGTTATTAAATGGTGCTTTTTTAATGTGATTAATCATACGTGATTTAAGTACTCCTTGGTATGCATAAATAAGGTCAAAATGTTCTAAAATACAATCTTTTAAAATCCACCGCTAGCAGAGTGACTCCTCCTTACTCATCTAGCAGAAGACCTTCAGTCCACAAAGGAGCCAAAACTACTGCCGAGGACACCGATCTTCAAATACGAAGAGAGGTAAAACAAGATCTTAACCCACATTTCTGTGTTGTATGCTTTTTGCAAAGAAGTAAATTTTTCTTTTTGTAAATAAATAAAATATTGGAGGATTAGAAAAAAAAAAATGTTTTAAAATGTGGCATAATATGATGTAAATTATTTAAACTAAATCTCTCCCTGACTGGGAAATACAATAGATCATGGGTATGTATATCTATAATCTAATTACAAGGATAAAATTACTTAAATTAATAACTAATTTATATTTACAATCAACGATTATTCAAAACAAACAAAGTTGAGAGAAAATATTGGTTTCAGTCTGGACTTTATTCATATCAAATAATATAGTTACTAAATGATCCTTGGGACAAAAGTTATAACAAGAAAACATAAAATACTCTCCATTTCTAGTGGTGAAACTGTCTTAATATTTTCGTTCCGAACAACTCCGATTTTATCAAAAAAGCCCCAAAACTTAAAAAATGTTAGCAAAACGTGAATTTTTTCATTCAAACCAATACACGTCCTAAACGGTAGGTCCTAACAACAAATTTTATATAACAAAACATATTCTTCGTTACATTTCTGATAAAGAAACTACCAACAAATCTTCCATCTCAACAACACTAATAGAGGTAGAGCGTGTCAAAATGTTACATTTTTGAGAGTGAAAAAAATGTTACACCAAAAAGGTGTTGACCCCCAGTCAAAAGATATTTCTATGCCAAATAAAATATATTTCTAGTACTAAAACCGGTGGTTAAGATCGAAATTAATGAAGTAAAAAATCATATGTCTATTAAGTTACATGTCTGATGTAACAAAACCTTGCTTGATAAGGAAAGTACGACGGCTAGGGTTTAGAAGAATTATGTATTAAGTTTACTGTGATTCTTATTTGTTTAAAAATGTTTTTATTAAAAGAGATTGATTTTCACAGAAAGTTTAACACAAGATACTCCTATACATACTGAAATTAAATCAATGGGCACTTATTCACCACGTAACTTCACGACACGAGACCTTATGATGTCTCACCACTATCTGCTCTCGTTGTTTGCAAGATATTCGTATCTATTACTTGTAAACAATACTGGATCTCCTAAACTTGTGCCAACAGATTCTAATAGTTCGTTCTATTAGGTTTTATCTAATTATCTATCTTTATCTAGTATCATTAATATTGCATTCAATTTCTCCTCATTACTGTAACCCTGCAATGTGTTCAATATTTCTAAGCGTTCCGTCTCTAGACATAACACTGACACGTTTTTTATAATTTTTAGAGTAATGTACGAATGAAAATTTATTTGAAAAGAAATGAAATGTGAAAAAATATTTAACGGAACGGCTTTATCAATTAATTAATAAATATAAGAAAAGTTTAAAAAGAAAAAAATAGAACAATAATTACATGGAATTACTCTTATAAGTAAACAATAAGAAATATTAATCTTATTTAAAAACTATATAATTGATATAGAGAAGAAGGAAGGTTTATTGCTAGACTGTTCAGTTGTTGAGCTCTAAGTTGTCAACCTTATCTATAAATGCATTGAACATCTTGAAGTATTTGACTATTAGATCATTTTATTGAAGGCGTCTACTGGGCTCAGTTCAGTAGGTCTTTGTTTATTGTTTATCAGCTTGTACCTGCGTCTTTCCAATGTAAACTAATAAATCTAAACTAATAAGCCAAGTAGAAAATAGGCTAAAATTAAATATTTATGAATCATTACAAATAAATAAAATTGTTCAAAACCGATCCAGATTTTTTGTTTAAATGAACAGAAAAATATTTCCAATAGCCTCATTTTAAATTTGTTTCCAATAGGAACGGAAAACACCAACCAATCATCAGAAAACCCTAAAATTTAACTTTCCTGGCACTTTCTACCTCCCTTACCACTCGCGATATTTTTCAGAAGTCAGTTTTGCCTCCTTGAATGAGTCCTAATATATTTGATTTCTTGTTCTCAATTTTTAAAAACTATAATATAATTATATAATCTATATAACAAAGAGCTGAGGTTCTAAAAAAAAATTGTATGTTTTGAACTGATCATGAATGTTTAACATTCGAAACTTGTTTACAAATTAAAAATTTCCAAAAAAGAAAATAAAACCTGTTTCACTTACAATCCATGAAGGGCCAACGGTTGTGAAAGGAGGAGTATTTGCCCTAAACCACGCTCAATCGTCAGGTATTTCCAATAGAAGTATCTATTAATTCATCACTCCTAATGAAAGCTTTTATTTTCAACGAGTTACACTCGAAAGAGGCTTTATATATATACAAAACATCATTTGTTTAATTAGCTGTTTTAAGCAAACTGATTCTTGATATATCTCTATTCAGATTATTCGCGACTCCCACTCAGTTTAAACCATTTATCAATTGACTATTAAACGTATTTACCGTTCTGCCCCAGTGATCCGTTCCGATATCGAACTGGCCGTGGAACCAGTTACCGTAGGACGGACCGTTATCGATGAGGGGGTAGCCAGCGACCTCTGACCGCGGGAGCAGAAATGACTAATTGGTCGCCGATGGCTGCTATTGTCGCCCAGTTTCACGGAGGCTGTCCACCACCGATTTTTTCCCCTTTCCGTGAAATCGGCCATTTAGTTCAGTTTTAGGATATCGTCTCGCTTCGTCTTCTCTTCCATACTTATCTTCCCTTGTTCTGCCTTATTTTGTTTTTGATTTTTCATAATAGTTAACCTCGGAAAAATATGTAAATTTTATCTCTTGATAATGTAAGTTTCTTCTTCTTCCCTGGCTCTTTCAAATCTTGAAACATTTTGTACATAAAATATTTTGTCTCTTGTATGTTTAGTTATTGTGTTAATTTTTTTAATTTTCCTCTACCCTTAAGGGTCATTGGCAATTCGTCTTATATTGTTACATGATGGCCTTTAGAAACTCCAGTAAGGACCTCGCTGTCGTTTTCTCGTCTTGCCGAATTGCTATTAGCTTTGATTAGATTTGAAATTTTTCCCTATCGGCTGAAAATGTTTGACAGTTAACACAAGTAGAGGGTTCTAAGCAGCGGAGAAGGTAGGTAATGGGAGAATTCGCAGTGTCCTATTCTCATGTAGCACTAAATTATTTCAATGAGAATTGATGAATTAATTGTTACTTCTATTGGAATTATTTTATTACAAAACTAGTTTTGAATGATAAACGTTTATCTTTAATTCTAGAACATACATTTTTTTTCATCACATTAACACTGTGTTACATGGATTATATATACTAAATATTTCAAAAATGTAAGACAAAAAATGAAATATTTATACTCACCTGAGTAGAGTTCAAATTTTCCAATTATACATTCACATGTTACGTATTTTTGTTGCTCTATGTCAAAAAACAGATTATCCTTTTAGTTCCAATCTGGCAGCAAGCTCACAGGTATTATGAATTTGAATTCGAGAGGTTGATATTATATCGGATTCCCTTTCCAAGATTCTTGAAGATATTTCTGAACAATGAGCATCTGAAGTCAACCCATCAGCATTTTAGTTTTTTCAATAACAAAAGTATTTTCCACAATTAGGCAAAAGTTTGGTTGATTTGTGATTAGTTTTAACTTGATAGACTTGAAACTATAATTACTTAAATCTCCCAAAGATAATATAATAAGTTTAATATTATCAATAGCAGTTAAAATTAGAAATTTTCATTTTATCCTCATTTAGCTCCGAATGACACAGCACCTATAAGTACACAGCAAATAATGCAGTACCTAACCAATAGAAAACTCATCCTGAAGAATATGGAATGAAAGAAGAACCAATTTTTTTTTGGCATATGGATAGGGAATAGTGATACCTTTTTGAAAATGATTTTAAATTTAAATATCTTGGAATATTTATTGCTATATATGGAGGAATTACAAGGTATTATTGGGTGATTATTGCATTATCTTTCTAAAATAATAAATTTATTTATAAAACCCTTTATCAGCAGCCGCGAAACAGACTTTAACTTATCTATTAGAAACAAATTGGTCAGGATCTGATAAAAATCTAAATGTTTAAGACATTTAGCCCCTATTCCTAGTTTCCTTAGTTTAAATGAATGTTTTGGAAAAAGATAAAATATTCCACTCCAATACACCTTACCATACTAAAGCATTACCTTTCGTCCTTCAGAAACATCAAATACCATTCCACGAAGCTTAGGGACACGATCGGATTATATTCTTTAACCTTAAACTCCTTCATTGGAAAGCGAACTTATCCCTCACATTCATATAAAATGATATACTCCGTACTACATGTTTCCTTGATTCTTGGAAATTATCCATAGTAGCGATGAAAAACAAATTTAAAAAGACACCATAACACATATCCTCACCGAGCCCTACTACCCACGACTGCTTAACAAACTCCTGTAATTTATTCCTTCTACATTACTTCCTTGTTATACGTTTTCGTGAAAGAATCTTCAATGTAAATAATTATTTTTCCGATTCTGCCTTCTTTACTGATCCTGCCCAAGTTAAATATTAGACTTAGACTTCCTGTTGAAGATATTCCCTAGGACTTCATTTGGAAAAATGTCAATTCTGGAATTCACATAAATTTCAAGATTTACAAGAAACCATTCTTCATTCACGAATATTTCAACATGGCCACGCGCCTATTTGGATTGACGGATTTAAGCTTTACAGCTTTGAAATCATCCAATTCATATCACATTCGATGCTCACGATCTCAATTACTTTGAATACCACCTGCTCCTTACTTCTTCACAGACAAATTATCCACGAAGATCTTAATTTTCCGTGTGTTACTTATTATTCCTCTTTAAAGAATTTATTTAACAATTATAAGCCATGTTTCTGGAACTCCCATGTAACAATAATTGAATTTACTGAATTTGTAATAATACATGTTTCATAAACGCGAAAGAGAGAGAGAGAGAGTAGAAAAAAAAGAGATAGGGATTTATTTTAGTAAATCTTTCATCTAGCATATTTTTAGTATTTTGAGAGTATTTACATGTATTTCAGTCATGGCCATGTCATTAACAGTATGTTATTATGTCCATGAAGTCTGTTCTTTCGTCTTTCGGCTATTAATCGTCTTTAAAACTGTGGTTACAAGTCAGTAAAGTGTGCGGTTTTAAATGAATCGCACTAATCAAAGGTGATCTCGTGATTAGTTTAAGTATTTTTGATTGAAATATTTGTATTTTTTTTAAGTTTCCCATTTTTTACAGTTCCGTATATTTGTGTGGATTGAGATGCTTTTGTTTTACGTGTGGGCCCAGGTCATTCTTCTATCGAATGTAAGTCTTAAGTAATGAATTTCGTTTTTTTGTGTTATGAGTTGATTGTCGAAGAAGAAAGGTGGACAAGTGTGTGTCTGAATGTAAAGAAGATGTGATATGATTTGGTGTAATTGAGTTTTATTTTCCATTTTTTGAACCAGACTTTGTAATATTGTTTAGTGGTGCTAAAGAGTTAATGGTGCAATGGTGGGGTATTTATGTCTAGTTAATATTGCTGTGCCATCCGTGTATGTTGCTCTTAATATATTAGGGATATGTGGCATGTGGTGAGTATAAAGAATGTATAATAACGCAGCTCGTATTGGCCCCTGCGGTACTTAGCTTTTACTAAATGAACAGAAGAGATATCTGAGAGAAAAGTCTATCAGACAGAAAAGATTGAAGGGAAAGATAATAGGAAAGGAAGAAGATTGGTCAATTTAAGGAGAAGTTCGTCATGCCAAGCTCGGTCAAATTCTTGAGATACATCTTGAAATCCACCTGCATCATATATTCCCAAGTGAAATTAATATGAAATCTTTTACAGAGTGTAGTTGATGAACTGTTGAGTGAAATGAACAGGATCAAAATTGGTGTGTAGGCAGTACTTGTTTATCTGTCAGTATGTCGACTATTCGTGGGTAAATTATTGTTTCAAAAACATTGGAGGAACAACTTGAGGTACGCATGATGATATGAAAGGATCAATACTATTAGGATTGATGAATTAAGTGCCACTTCTATTGAGATTATTTTATTTGAAAACTAGTTTCGAATGCTAAACATTCATCTTCAGTTCTTCGAGATAACTAAAACGCAGGTGTTTTAGTTACCTAAAAGTTAACAAGACTAATTTGTCGGTATGAAGAAGGTGAATCGGTGTTTTTCTTTAGTTTTTGTATTGTGGTAATAGGAGAATATTTCCATTACACTGGGAATTATGCAGTCCTGAGTACTGCGTTGTAAGTAGTAGTGAGAAAAACTTTGACTTTTTTGGGCATTTTTCGTAGATGCCAAGGTTAAACAATTAATCAGAAAGTTACTAGCAACAAAACTACAGGATTAAATTTAATCGATTTAATTTTGAATTAGATTTAATTTAATGTAAAATTAATAATAATTAATTTAATTTAATATAATTATAATTACACGATTTTTTGAAAATTGTTAAATTTCTAAAGAAATATAAAAAAATTTGTTTAAAAAGTCTTATTGATTTTTTTTTAAAAATTAACGCGCGATTATTTTGTAATTCGAATCGAGTTTGGGATGCTGGCCACTTTCGCTGTTTTCGAGATGTTCGTGCCACTTTCTCAAGCAATTATAACCCGATGGACTGCAATGGAGGGCAGTAACGAAGAGGCGATGTAGCAGGTTGCCAGGAGGCGGTCCCTGTCGTGACAGAAATTGCCGAGCCGCGACAGTTGCGGCCGAGAAGGCAGATGGGAGCTCAGGACAGGTGAGATCGCGTGATATATCCTCGAGAGTATCTTCTTGGCCGCTCCTACGCCTTCAGCGTCTTCGGCTTCTGCATTGGATCATTAAAATAAATATTACAAGTCTCAAAAACAACTCCTAGCTATTCTGGTTCCGTATAATTCAAAATGTAATTGTAATTATATGTCGAGCGTACGTTTCTTTAAGGATTAAAATACATTTTAATTGCTGTGTATCTATGACTGCATATCCCAACTACCTACATCTTTCAATTATTCTCAGTCAACAAATACCCCATCAGTACGTTTCTTTAACCTTAGTGCATAATGCCAGTTGTAGTACTTAATCCCTATACCAGTGAATAAGGAAGTAAATTAACCTTCTGATGTTTAATCAGACCACTGACAAGGGCGGCGTTATATTTATAAGATATAAAAACATCTCCATTTTTAATCACCACATCAATATTATATATAAATTTAAAAAGACAGAAATGTTTATCAATAAAGATATAAAGTTACAATAAAAGTTTATTTTGAAATTAACATGAATATGTCTTATGGCTGGGGTTTATATGTTTCGGTGTAACGTCTTTCTCACATTCAAAAATGTAATATTTTGACACGCTCTAGCTCAAGTTGGTGTTGCCCCAATCGAAAAATTGATGATAGTTCCCAAGTCAGAAATTTAATTGAGAATACTTTTTGTCATAAAATATTTGTCGCTATGACCTAACATATAAGATCTATATTTGTTTGAATGAAAAAAGTAACGTTTTGCCTTCATTTTTTAAGTGTTAGATCTGTTTTGACACACTCTTGCTCCGTTGGTGTTGCTCGGATTGACAATTTGACGATATTTTCCTCATCAAAAGCAGTAGATTATAGATAGACATATCCATGATCTATTGTCTTTCCCAGTCGGGAAGAAATTGAGTTTTTTTAAGAGGTTCTTGAATTTTTTCTGCTCCTTGTTTCTCTTAATGCTCTTTCTCAAGCCCGACTTAATTAAATACATTTTTATGCAGTTCTCCTTTCACTTTTGTACTTTTCCTTTGCACAAGTTCATCATAAACCTTTCTGAGATATATTTTTTTCTTAAGATTATTGTTTGTGTAAAATAAAATATTTGAAAAACTTCCGCGGGTGGATTCCTGAGATTCCTAAGATCACGTTTTGCAACATTAATGTTTACCGTTGGAATTCTCGGTCAAGACTGTGCTAGGGTTGGGTCGAAAGATTAGGGTAGACAAGAGGTGGAAATCCAAAGACCACCAAGGAACAAAAAAAAAGCAAACAAACATTTCCTATGCGTATTTGATAGATACGTGCCTATTAGAAAGCTAACTACATCACAATCTACAGGAGTACCGGATTACCGAAAATGGTGGGTTACTTAATGTAGAGAAAGAAAAATCTTAAAGCTATTATTCCATTTTTAACAAATATTTGAAAATTCTTCAGAAGAAAAAAAAACTATTTATGCAGATCTAATTAATGGCCTTAGAATTGGATACGACATGAAAGCCAGGCAATTTGGATAATTTTTTGTTGGAAGCCTGATCTTCCAATGAGCCTGATCTTGAATGAAAGTTCAATACAGTAGTTTGGGGCTCCCCTAAACCTTCTAATTCTTCTCGTACCCTTTCCTTACGCTCCAAAATCCTTCGTAAAATCCGCAATGCTTCTTATTATGTCAAAATCAAACTTATCCATAAAGATCTTAATTTCCCATAGCGAACTCCATACCCACTCGAATCCACTAGTTTCCCAACTTGCCTCAGGTCAATTTCCGATAATCCTCCGTGGGACTTGAAAAGAAGGTGGCCAAGAGACCTTCTAATGTAAAACTATTGAGTGGTTTTCAACTCTAGTTTCTTAAAGAGTAATTGACATGTCCTTGTAATCATTTTCTTCAAATTTACTTGTTTTTATATAATGTATACAGTTGTAAATATAAATAATTGTTAAAAAAAAAAAAATTTAATAATATACTAGAGGCATTAGTGTTTCTCGTCGGAGTTGTAGATATCTTGGAAAGGTTTAACAGCTGAATGGTCTGTTGAAACTTTTTTCTACTGTAGTAACCAGAAACGTTTTCCAAATACGACTTTTCAAATTATCTAGCCATCCATCGGTTGCCTTAGTTTCCAGTGATTTTATTGTTGAAAACTCTGGCTTTTCATTATAATTTTCTTCGGAAATTGGTGTTTATCGCCGCCGTTCTTGAATGAACCATTCAAACAAGCACTCACTATTAGTGCTGGGTCTAGGTGGATTCTTGCGAGAGGGCAGGATTACTGTGGGCGCCGGAATATCGAAGGGCGGGATTATCGGATTTGTTTTTATATGACTGTCTTTTATAATCTTACAAACTCGGATTCAATCAGTGTTTAATTCAATATTTTTAATTGTTATTTCTAAATAGGTTTTTTTTATCTTCTCCAATCAATTTTTTTCTCAGAATTATCAATAATAGCCATCAGATAATAAAAATATGCAAAGATAAATCAGCAACCGTCCAAACACCCGCCTCCAAAGAATGGTGTGTTGATGTCCTTTTTTTTAAAATTTTTTGGAAGACTTTTAGTAACTAGGTACTCGTTAGAATCCAACTTTTTTTTTTTTTAGCAGTATTTACACATATTTTGTTATAAACCTTTTATTTTTCTTCCCTGCAAAATACTCTCGATTTCTTCATTAGATATTCAGCAATATTAATTGTCTATATGTTGTTTAATATATATTTATATATATTAAAATATTGATTATTATTAACTTATATATATTGTTAATATGTTATTTATAGTTTATGCTAACTTTTATAAGCTCATAATTTTTACTATGTGCTCTTATTTTCTTTTTTTCATATCCTTGTATTTTTGTTAAGCTCACTTATGAAAATAATTACACTTGTTTTTTTTTTTTCAATACGTAGTTTTTAACTCTTAATTTAGAATACTATTTATGTTTCATTTTTAATTATTACTTTATTGTAATGTACTACCTGTTTTACTATATTTATTTATTTTGTTCATTAACTACATTCACTGTATTTTGTTGGAATAATTTTATTTTAAAATTTTTCTTTCTGTTTTTTATCTTCATTTATTTTTCTTTTCTTACCTTTTTTTAAAATAACTTTTTTAGTTATACATTTTTTTCTTCTAGCCCTGATGAAGCTTTCACTGTTAGATGAAACGTTAGCAAAATAAATTAGAACTAATTAACTGTGTCTCCTTAACTGCTCACCAAGATTATCTACTTCATTGTAAATTTCTTCAATCAAGTAACCAGATTATTATTTTGTTTAGTGTATCTTAAATATCCTTCATCAAGGATAGGAAATCATATGACCGATTTTTTATGAAACTTGACTAAAATTTTCTACTTGGTCTACTAGACATTTATTAAGGATAGATGAGGCCGGTTTTCTTGGATGGATGAATTACATCCAATTTTACAATAATTATTGATTTAATTTATCTATTTACATTGTTTTCACTTTACAACATTTAAAAATCTTTTATATTCTCTTTAATCAGAAAATGTCTTATTAATGTGTTACACTTTAGTACATGCTTAGATCTAGAGTGACTTATGGGCTCAAATAATCTTAATATCTTACGTGTTGTCATTTCACTATCTTCTTGAGACATTAAATTAAAGGATAAACCATCGTCACAAACTTACACTCTGCCTTATCCAAATTCTTGTTAATAATAACCGGTTTTCGTTTCTACTATTATTATGAAGATAATGATAATTTCTTTTTCCTCATCATTGCTGAATCTGAAATGAAAAAAAAAAACATAACATTATTTATTGAACTCATATAGGGTAAACCAGAAAGTTATCGACACCCTATCTTAAAAATAAGAAGAAAAAAAATCAAACATAAAATTCCTTTTAAATCTTACAGCTCAACTGTGTTAAAGTACTTTCAATTCTGCCCGTATTTTAAAAAATATCGTTATGGTGTCAATAACTGATTTTACATTATTTATTGCCACTATTTTGTAAAATACATTCCAGGAATAATGTTTGGTGTAAACTTTCGTGTTTATCTTAATGTATAGTAATTAAGGAAAAATAACTGTAAATTTAAACTTTATTGAACTATTCTTTCTACAATTGCTGTATGAGTATTTCTGAATATTTCCCTAAGGGTGTCAATAACTGTCTGGTTTACTCTAGTGTTATATTATTAAATATTATTTTATATCACAGTTTAGTATTATTGTTTTAGTTCTGTAAAGCCATACACTTACTTACTGTAAACCATATGATGTAGCTAAATAAGCTAACATCTACAAACTACAATCAAACATTGCGACTAAAAACGATCGTACCAAAGTAACAGAACAGTGTACATGTACTGGACCACATCAAACAAAATACTGAATATTTCACGACAAACTTTATGACCATTCCAACATATTCATACAAAACATGGCTACAATAAATATTCCCGACAAGACTAAAAAGGTGCTGGATGAGAGACCTCCTTAAGTAAAGAAACAGCTAAAATAATGTCAAGTGGAGGTAGTGATGGATACTGGCCTCCCCCATGTTCTACATATCTTATTTACTATATATTTTTTTGTGTCAACATTTTTGCTGATTTTCTTCAGTATGAAGAGAGGTGAGATCAATTAATAAAGTTAAAAAAAAAAAAAATTCTGTGAAGTGTTATGTAAAGTATCAGAAACACTAAAGTATTGAGCTAATGTATTTAATAATAGGGTTGTGAAGAAATATTGTTAACTTTATTTCCAAAACAAATATGATCATTTAATATGTAAGGTCGCATATAACATATTATGTTTGTTAATTTGCTTAAGGAGTTTTTTGTATACATTTAATAATGATGGAATTACTAATTTTTTTTTTCCAACGAAAGGTTATGAGAAACTCGATATTGTTGAATCAGAAACTCGAAGACTAGAGAACGATTTCATGGAGCCATGTGATTTCGGTTGAGTCTTGGTAGGGTATTAGAATCAAATTATAAAATGTTTGATTTATATTAAGTTGTTTGAGCTAAAAAAATTCTTTTAGCTATATGATTTGTAAGCGTCCGAAAGTATAATAATGTTTCTTTAGTAATATGATTATGAACCCTTATCATAGTGGATGAACCATTGCGGAATAAACTCCACCCTCTCCAGTTTCAATTGAGCCAAGGCAAGCGAAGAAATCCTTCGTAATACTTTTAGCATTCAATTTACATTTTTCAAATTCCATACTTCATCAGGTGGCACAAGAGGTACATAATTAAACCTGCTTGTTTTTAAAAGCGAACTTAAGTGATTGAATGCTCCAGAGACATTTTAAAAACTGAACTGGAAACATCCTCGCCTGTTAGTAGAGTATTCACACGCAGTTATGTTATGGTGATTTAATGAAATGTACGTGGTCCGGTCCTCTGGACTGTACCGGTCATCTCGTCCGTACCGAAAAAAAAAAAAAAAGTGTCAGAATAAAAAAAAGGCGTGACAGATTGTAACGAGATCTATTCACCCCAGAGCCCTATCAATAAGCGGGGAATATTGAACAGCTCTTTTCCCACCTGCGGAGAGTAACTGTCCGCTCATGTCGAAGAAAGAGGTCGAGGAATGGTTGTCAGCGGGGGATATCTACATAGATATCTACAGATATCTACATAGCTACATAGCTACTATCCATAGCTCTGTTTTTCATACCGGAGGAAGACCTGCCGTGCTTAATAAACTAGGATTGAACCGAAAATTCAAAATATGAGAGAATACAAAAAAAAAATCAGTTCAAATTAATGTTTTAGGAGCCTTTGGATATACACTAAACGCTTATTTTATAATAATTAAACACCGTGAGATTTCTGCCCATTGGGGAATGATGATTTAGATCAGACAAACTTAGATCCTCCACTTCCAATTTCCTCTACTCCAAAAGCATTTAATCTTACCGAAGTCCAACGACATATTGAAAAAATCAGCAAAAAAGAAGATTCCTGGATACGACCTTATCACAGGTTCTGAAATTTCCCAGAAAATCTTTAGTATTACAACACAAAACAACGTTACACTAAGGACAAAAAAATTCCCCTTTAAATGGAATTTACTGTCATTTAAATGATTAATAAACCTCACAAAGACAAACGTAGACCGGAATCCTAGACCTATTAGTCTTCTTATATTACGTTCAATTTTTTTTTTTTTTTTTTTTTTTTAATTGTTATACGACCGAATACTCAACAAACTGAATGACCACAACGTATTACCAGAAAACCAATTCGGATTCTACACATTTCACTATACAACCCAACAGCTACACAGAGTCACGGACTAAATATCGACTGCACTCGAACTGAATTTGCTTCTGCAGCATTTTTAGGTCTGGCTCAAGCTTTTGATATATAATGGCATCAGGTTCTTCTCTTTAAACTAAAACCAATCCTCCCAAGCACTTACTATTTGGTTCTACCATCTTTCCGATACAGTCGTATTTTAACTGCCACCTACGCTGACAATTCGGCTATAATCACCAGAGACGCTGACTTTGTACATGCTACTCTAACATTACAACACAACCTGGACAACATATGTAACTGGTGGAAACTATGTAAATTAAAAAATAACTACTAAAAGTTAACATGTTAAATTCATAATAAGAAGTGATACCTTTCCTCCTGTTAATATAGATAACCTCCCAATACCACAGACAAACACAGTGACCTACCTAGGACTTCTTTTAGACAAGATACTGGCATGGGGCCACATGTCAGTACAAGAAGTAAATCGCTTAGCTTTCGACTAAGACTATTAAATTATTTTATTTTTTTATATTATATTACAATTCCATGATTATTGTATATTATACCATTTTTTGATTGTGATACTGAATTATAGGTGCAAATTAAAGATTTAAAAAAAATGGTTTTCCCTTTCTTTATATGAACGGATGTGTCAAAGCAAGATGTGAACCAAAAAAGAATGTGTTTTCGTTTTATGTTGTTTTGTTTTGTCCATTCCTGATGATTCATTCATTAGAGACCTAAATAAACATGGAATCAGGTGAAAATTCAAAATAAATATCTTTATTTTTTTTTTTTTCTTCACCGATTTTTAAAATTCTTCGAAGGACTAAATTTTAATTGCGTTAGTCTTTACAACTAATTGTAGTGTGTTGGCTTTTCATGGCTCTAACAGAACTCTCTGCCGAACCCAAATGGTCCCGGTGACAAAGGCCCTCCGGTAGGACGGAGCCTAGGACGTACCGCACCTAGAGGAAATAGGAGGTGTGGGATGTAATCAGGGCAGCAGGATGTCCTGTCACTTCCGGCAGGATGTCCGCTTCCAGTCCTATCTCTTCCTCATCGGAAATACGCAAAAATGGAATATTTGCTCCGATCGTACGACTGTTCCAATACAGTGTGAAGCATTATTACCAAGTGCCCATTGCTTCAGTTCATTGGACTTCGTAGGCAAAATATCTTAGGAAAATTAAAGGCATTGTAAATATTTCCTGTTGATCAGCACAATTATGGCCATCTTACGAGTGTAAAAAGGCGAAACAACATTGCAAGAACTTCTTCCGAGAACACTGTCTTCGAAAACGACTTTTGTGGCCCACAGAGAAACTGTTAACGAACTAGTGAAGAATGTACCCTGTGTTGTCAAGAATTAATTTCAACCTTCACAATCATGGGTACGGTTTCTATAAGTCCAAGTATTCATTTGCTTTTGTTACACGGATATATCTTTTGGCTCGGGGGGCTACACTTAATTGGTGTAATGTTTTCATCCTCAAAACGTGTAACGTTCAAAAACGTAACATTTTGATACGCGCTAGCTCTGAAGGGGCTGTTCGGATCAAGAATTTTACGAAATAACTGTACGGAACCCCGTGTCAGAAATTTAATGGAAAATTTTAATAAATAACATTCCCCGCTAGGAGCTACCCTTTAGCAGCTATATTTTGGTTTCAATGAGCAAAACGTCACGTTCGAAACCCCCTTTTTTCTCAGAACTTTGTTTGTTACGAATAATAATTATTTGTTAATTTTGTTAAATTAATTATTTATGTCATTCGATCTTTTAATTCTAAAATGTAAATTGGGAAAATTAGTAGATTATAGATGGAGGTTCACATGATCAATTATTTTTCCCACTCAGGGAGAAATTGAATTTTCAGCAACCATTCAAAGCATTCCTTTTTTATTTTTTTTTTTTATTACTAAATATTTTTAAAATATATCCGACTAAATTAGAAACGCACTCGAGTAGAAATAGTTGGTGCATATTGATTAATTAATTAATTAATATACTACATATCCCCCCCCCGACTCTTTCATAAAACACTTTGTGAAAGGCGGTAATTGTAGAAGATATTCGTTTCTTTAACATAAAAATTATTTTTATCTGTGATAGATAAAACTATTTTTATCTGATTTCGTATGATAGATTTATTATATTATAGAATATAGAATTAATAAGACCAAATGCAGATATTTTTAACAAGAATAGATACCTGTTCATGATAAAAATAATTTTAATAAAAAAAAAATAAAATAAAAAAAACCAAGAAGGGCAGTTTAATTCTGACTTTGCAACAAACTTTCAAATGTCACGTGACAGCAGTGTGGGGTGATAAAATTTACAGTGTGGGGAAATCTTTACAATTACCTTCTTTTCTTTTTGTTTGAATTCTGCTTGTTTTGGTTGTTACCGTCTCCAAAAATAACTGATCATATATTTAGAATAGATATGTAAATGTAAATCGATAATTTCGTTGATTGTCATTTAATTCTCTTTATTTCGAAGTAATTAAAATATTTTTTTTTTTTTACTTTTTATTTCAAGTTTGTACATGTAGGAAATTTAGAAATTTACTTGTAATGTACCGGCGACGGTAGATTTTGTTCGTCTAATTAAAGAATTCTAACGTTTTGCTCGCTCCCATTTGAAAGAGGCTTCAAATATTCCACGTTGCTAAACCTAAACGTAGTCAACTACAGTCAAGAACAATACCTACCCATTTCAATTTTAGATAATACAAACAAATACAATTAAAATTGATAAGAACATAAAAATACACCATTATGGACATTTTTAAAATTACTTCATGTTATCTGAAATGTGATTTTAAAGAGAAAAAAAATTTCCTACGCCTCTATTAG
The DNA here is from genome assembly GCA_003667255.2 of Euschistus heros. Lineage (NCBI taxonomy): Eukaryota > Metazoa > Arthropoda > Insecta > Hemiptera > Pentatomidae > Euschistus > Euschistus heros. The sequence goes on along the minus strand of RCWM02000303.1, from coordinate 1,323,329 downwards.
GGAATTGCTTTTATGAGCTTACACTATTTGGTGCCAGGGGTTTATGAAAAAATAATTAAAATGGAAAAATAAAATAAATATGTATATATAATTTTGGCTATTCATTGATATTTACAACTGTATACATTATATACAATAAGTAAATTTGAGGAAAATGATTACAATGACATATCAATAACATGAAAAGAACTACTCACTAGCAGAACATCGATAAAAGTTCTTCATTAGAAGGTCTCGTGGCCATTTTCTTTTCAGACGCCTCGGAGGGTTATCGGGAATCGAATGAGAATGATGTTGGCAGACTAGTGGATTCGAGTGGGTATGGAGTTACCTATAGAAGGACAGATATCTGCTTTGGCCTAAATCAGCTACATACCAAGATCTTTATAGTTAAGTTTGTGACATAATAAGGAGCATTGAGGATTTGGGACTGTTCGGATTTAATAAGAGAAGAATAAAAAGGTTTAGTGGAGCCACAAAGCTCAACTCCGTAGGTCCAAATGTGTCTAATTACTGTCATGTAATTAAATCTTTTGCAATTTCTTGGGACCTTTGAAAGTTTGTCTAGTAAATGTTGGAGTAGTTGGAAACGACGAGGAATTGTCTTTTAAGTCTGATGCGTAAATAAAATATTACGGTTAAATTAAATTATTGTAATTAATAATATACATTATTGATAATCAGATTTGCCAATATCTATAAACTAACTTTCTTTAGATGTAAAGCTTTCGCGTAAGATGTAAAGAATATATTATCTACGCCATTAAACATTCACTGCTCATTAACGAATGGGCTACCGTTAATTAAGAGAGAATAGTCAATTAGTTGCTGGTTTCATTTTATCATTCATCATTCATAAAGGAAACTTATTTTAATTATACACCCGATCATTATCAAAATTATTAAAGTAGCATCAACCTGATTGAATATTTGCTGAAATTTCAAAGGATAAACTTGTTAAATAATATTATTTACCTTATTGAAACATTATTATTGTTTATTTATTTTATTCATGTATAGCTAACTTAACGCTACCTCTTCTTCTATTTTCAAAGCAAAATAAAGTAACTTAAATTATCCGCTGCGAAATTTGGCGTTTCAAACCCATATCATATTCATTTAAAAGAAGTAATAATATTTTATACATAACGAAAATTTATAATAAAGTTTTTTCATGAAATCATGTATTTAATTAACCGTGTATAATTGATAATAAATAAAAACATTAACATCAAGTTAGGGGCCCCACTAAACCATCCAATTCGTCCCATATCCAATCCTTTTACACCTAGCGTCAAAATGTGAGACATAGAATACAAAAAAAAAAATTTATTTTGGACAAAGTCCCTTAAGAATAATACGTTATTATCTGTTATAGTTATTATCTGGCCTACAAATTATAAATTAGATAACAAAATAAGATAATTAAAAGTACATACAATTTTACAATAAAATAAGTAATGAAATGAAAAAAAAAAAAATCTATACGCATATACAAAGACATACACACTGCATACATACATAAACTATATTTACTATTAGTAAAAGAAAAAAATATTATATAAGAAATTGACTAAATTATAGATTTCTGATGTTAAATCGAGTAAAGGATGAAGGAAAAAAAATGATGATGAAAAATAAAAATGATAATTATTTCAATGGTAGAGAAAACATTATCATATTTTTTAAACAGGCTAAACTTTTATATATGATATGCTTGGGTGAAATTCATTAAAGCATCTATATAATTAGATAGCATCCGACTGGGGTGAGGAAAGAAGGTTGAAGAGGAGTGTTTTAAAAGTTCCTAGGGAGAATGCATTACGAATACAAGGAGGAAGAAAATTCCAAAGAATAGTGGAGGGGGCAAGAAAGGAACGTTGGAAAGCAGTAGTTCTGTGGTGTGGAGTGTAGAGATCGGAGAGACGGGACCTTGTATGCAATGATTATGTTGAGGACTTGAAATGTAGAATATTGTGAATAAACGGAGGGTGATGTGTGTTAATGACTTGGAAGAGGAATGTACCTCATGGATGTAAATCACACATCCATAGTCAAATTGGGGGAATATGAGGGAGGATACTAGGCGTTTACGTGTGGATAGAGGAAGTAGGTTTCGGGAACGGTGGAATAATTTTAGGATGCCAATCGATCGTCGGGAGATTTGAGCAATGTGGGGTTTCCAGGAAAGGGTTTGATCGATTGTTTAACCTAGGTTTTTAACAGAGGAGGGAACGATCGAAGGAGGGAATGGGATCCAATTGCAATTGCATGAGTTTTAGCTGCATTTAAAGTCAATTTATTCAGGAATGCCCAGGCACAGATTTCATCCAGGTCTTCCTGAATTTGGTAAAATGAAGTTGATAACTCGGCTGGAGGAAAGGAAAGATAAATTTGATAATCATCGGCGTAGAGGTGGTAGGAACAATTATGAATGGAGTTAGGAGGTCATTTATATAGGAATTAAACAGGAGAGGAAAGATGCTAGATCCTTGAACTACGTCTGATCGCAAAGTGAGGAAAGAGGATGAACATACCTTTGTTAATATGAAAAACGTTTTATAATTTATGTATTTTCGATTGATATTAGTTTTTTAACACATCTTTAAGTATAAGTTAAGATATTTGAAAAGGAGACAAAATTATCAAACCTTTTTGAATAATTGAATCCAATATTAGTGGAAATTTACATTTTATGTGCAAATGAAACACACTGCTTTTTTTTTTGAGGTTGATAGCTCTACTTTAGAGCTGTGTTGAATTTGTACAAAAGAAGACACAACTAAACAATTCAATTACAGGAAAAAATTAAAGTTTTCCAAAAGAAGAGTGCCATTTGACTTCTTGCAGCAAGGGCAATCACTGAAGAAGCCAGGAGTTCAGACCCATCTTAGGAACGTCCAATGATTAACAAAATAATTCAAAAAGCACTAGTTAGAAAAAATTAAGCCAGTTTTTTAGCTGTCACAAATAAGTAACTTTTCCTCCTTCCAGTTTCCGCTTTGATAAAAACTTTTCTTCTTTTCTGAAGATATGCAAATTAATAAAAATCCGACAGACTCATCAAGATTAAATTTTTTTTTTCATCACTAATGACAACTTTCCTCCACTACTATGTCCACAAGGTTACATTTCTGGAAAATACTAGCTAATTTGTGACAGCTAATAAACTGGCTTTCATTTTTTCTAACTAGTGTTTTTTATTTTTTAATAATCTTTGGAAAATCCTAAGATTAGTTTGAACTCCAGGCTTCTTCAGTGATTGCTCTTGCGGTTTTACAAGTTAAATGCATATTTCGTTTTTCTTTTAATGACAAATCAGGGGTCCCTCAGTTGAACGGTGGGGTCCATATGTTACTCCTTGCCTCATTAACTTTGCAACTGATGAAAAACTCGGTTTGATTCAGTGTGCGATATCCCTGGAAATCATCCCATCCTCTTAAATGAAGAAATCAATCGGCACTCTTCTTTTGAAAAACTTAAGTTCTGTCACCTTTTGTACCATTTCAACACAGCTCTAAAGTAGAAATGGTATTTATGGGTATCAACCTCAAGATGATTTAAAAAATCATAAAAAAACGATAGTGCTTCATAAATATTGGATTTAACTATTCAACAAGGTCTGATGATTTTGTCTCATTTTCAAATATCTTAACTTATACTTCGCAGACGTGTTAAAAAACTATTATCAATCGATAATTAAGAAATTTTATAAAGTTTTCCATATTTACATGAGTGTGCCTTTTTTTTTTTTTTTTTTTTTTTTTTTTTTTTTTTTTTTTTTTTTTTTTTTTTTTTTTTTTTTTTTTTTTTTTTTTTTTTTTTTTTTTTTTTTTTTTTTTGTTTTTTTTTTTTTGCCGCTGAGTGTATCTTAACCAAGAACTTAAAAATTTTTTTGAAAACCATTGGATATTTTCTGCCCTTCTAAATAGATTATATTACACATTGTATGTTTATATATAAGAGAGACGCTTATATATATTATCATTAATGTTTTGTTTTTTTGACGTGATTACGTCTTTAAATTTGCTACCATATGGGGGCAATCCAAAAAACCTAATGATAACAAAATCGAGGGATTCAGTTTGGCGTTGTAGTTTCGATTATATACTTTACATCCAAAATTAAATTATACCACTGGATAGCTAAAGGACCAAAGAATTCATTACGATAAGCGAAAACAGTGATGCAACGCGCGCGGTAAGCGCCGCAATTTTGAGGTTATTTTACTGCGTATCGAGATTTGCTATTAGTATAACTTTTGACACGGAGAAGCTACGATGTTCGTTTAAGTTTTAATCGTCAGCTGTCGTATAAATCTATCGATTGTATATAAAACATTAGTTTAAAGTAGTGATAGTAAATATAATAAAGGTGTTAGAATAAAAAAATACTATCAAAAATATGTAAAGTCGGCCTATACGCGTCGAAAAACAAAAACCAAAATCAGAGATCGTTTACAGTTGGAATGGGCTTCTCATGAACAATCGAATGGTAATAATAAAACACCATATGGCCGAGGCAAGCAGTGCCGGGAACCTTCGAAGCTCCTGATCAGCATTATTTTATAGTTATTACCGCCATTAATGCACAAAGCTTGGCCTCGCACTCAGAAGACATCTCTACCGATACAATCATCAACCGATCTGATTATTTGGCAATCAGTGAAACTTGAATGGAAAATTCCATGCCAGTGAATGTGCCTAGCTTTGATCTGAGATCATATTGTAATACCACTAAGAACAGACAAATTGCAACTACATCATCGGCAGCGGTATCATCATCAAGTCGTAAAGCAGGTGGAGTCACCATATATCGCAACATCAATAGCTTTACTGATTGTAATAGAGTTAACATTGACATTTCAGAAATTAAAGATGTAAAACCTGGTGATGTCTGTCTAGGAAACGTACAGGCCAATAGCATCTTCTAACTCGTTCATGGGTGTGTGTATATCCACCCGGGCAAAGCGTTAGCAGAAATTAATCTCTTTATGTTACGGTCGTTGTTAAAATATTCCAAAAATATCGCTAAAATTATACCCGATTACGAGCCTGATCGTACTACACCATTTATGATAGTTGGGGACTTTAATGTTGATGTCTTATAAAACCGCCCATTTTCCGACTTCATGCTCAGCGAGTTAAATTTGTCTTATATAGAATCTTCTCCGACAACGTTAGGTAATGCCTGCATTGTTTTAACATGAAATTTAACGTTCAAGCAGGTGCTTTTATAGTATTTTTATGAGTATAGACTTGGACACTCGACTGCCTAATCTGAACGAAGCATTAACTACAGCGTTCAGGTATGGCTGTGACGACATGCGTCATATGCAAAAACTAAATTTGCATCCGAAAAATTCTCGGTTTCATTGTGGTGGTCAATACCAGGGATAATAAAGGTTAAAGCGTGCACATCTCACTGCAGTGATATAGACATAATACATCAAAAACATATTGAAAAACAACCTTTAATGGTTAATTGGAAGGTACCCTTAGTCTTATACGACGAAGTCAGATCTCATGCTTGAGGACCGACTGTGAAGAAACTTGACTAGCTGTGTAACGAAGTCCTTCCATACCCACCTTATTCACCAGACTCACCTCCAAGAGATTTCCATCTGTTCAGAAATTTGGGCAACTTCTTTAAAATTAATATTTTTTAAAATGATTTTCAAGTCTAAAACGTGTTTTCAGACTTAATCTTTTCATAAAACCCTGCGTTTTTCAGTACGGGGGTTGAAAAAGTGAAAACACATAAGTAAAAATGTATATAAAATAAGGATAGGTAATATATTGAATAAATATGTATAGATTTCATAAAGTTGTTTTACTGAATAACTTTTCCTTATAAAAAACTCAAACTGTACAAGATAAAAAATATAAAAAGATAATATAAAATAAATTATAATAATGTTAATAAAAAATAAATGAAATAGACATAGAAAAAAAATTAAGTATTTTCAAATACAGAGGTTACCTTTTTTTTTTTTTCATCAGCTGCATTAATACCTTCATATTTTTCAATATTTACATTATTTTTGACTATGATTCATTTAAAAGATCTTTCTACAGAGCCTGCTTCTGGCATATTAAAACACTTCATATTACTTTTCATTCGAAAATGAAATCGTTCCACATGTCATCAAATTCTAAATTGAATATAATTGAAGAGGTGTGTTTGGTGACTAGATGAATATATATTGTTGGTTATTAAGAAGAAACAATAAAAGAGATAAAATATAAGAATTGTTTAAATTAACAAGACATTTATAACGCCAATTATTTATATATTTAAATTTATTTTCTTTTTATGTTATAGCATTGATAGCTATCATCAGAGCTAATGATGGCCTGATGATGGCCATCAATGCCATGGCCGAAAATTGGGTCTAATAAAATAATTTGTTTTTAATTTTAACAATGCTTATTTTTCATCCCTAATCCCTCTTGATATCCGATCAACTAAATCCAATATAGGACAATATAAAAGTTAATTTTTCTGTATATAAAATTATAATAAAAAGTTAAATTTTGTTATTTTATTTTAATTATGTTTTTAAAATTTTTAATGAAATCTAGAAATCTGATTAGCATTCTGTTAAAAATTAATTTACATAAGAATTAACATTTAATTTTAAAAATACATTTCTCTGAAGCTTCACCTTTTTTTAAGGTTTTTGAACATACTTAATTCAAGCATTTGAAAGGTCAAATATGAACTATATTTCAAATTCTAGACTAACATGAAATTTCGAAAATTCGCCGGATGATTTAGAACAAGTTATTTTTTTTTTATTATTATTATTTTTTTTTTTTTTTTTTTTTTTTTTTTTTTTTTTTTTTTTTTTTTTTTTTTTTTTTTTTTTTTTTTTTTTTTTTTTTTTAAATTGAGTGGCAAAAATATACATTTGGACTTTACATCTGAATTTGTTTGGCTGTGTACGCAGAGGTCAATAAATAAACAAAAGATGGAGTTGTTTTTAATATTAGGATATTTCTTATTGGGGAAAAAAAATAAATAAATAAAAAACGCACTAAACATTTCCTCTGCTAGGATTGATGTATTGAATGCCACTTCCATTAGAGTTCTTTTTGTTTGAAAACTAATTTAGAATGTTGAACATTCATCCTCAGTTCTAAAGACATTAAAAAAAAGTCCAAAACATCGGCACTTCGCTACATAGATTATATTTATATTATTATTTTTTTTTTTATTATAAGACTTGTTACAATGTATATCTGATTTTTTGTCTTCAACTGAAGATGAATGTTTAGCATTCGAAACTAGTTTTCTTATAAAATCATTCCAATAGAAGTGGTATTTAATTCATCAGTCCTAATTGTATTGATCCTTCAATACCATCAAAGTGTACCTTGTGATTTACTCTGTCATTCTTACGACATCGATTACCTCAGTATCATGCGTTACTTTCTTGTCAATCACGTGTGTTCGGTACCGATTCCTTATAAATTAGTGACAAACATGTTTACGCATTAGCCTTCCAACTTGTGTTGACCTAACTAGTTAAAATATTAACATAGCGTTATACGTTCATATCCCTGCAGCTGGTTTGTGTTGATTACACATTCCTTATTATTATTTTCTCGTCGTCTTTTTTATTTATTTTTGGAAGCATGGTTTACTTATCGCGGGTTACGCACAGAGTGCTGGATTGCTGAGCGGTGTGAACTCAAAAAAACGAACAAACGAAGGGAACATATATACCTTATTTGACACGCTCTAGCTCAGCGAAAATTTTACAAAATCCTACTCGTCAGGAATTTAATGGAAAATATTTTTTGTTATACAATATTTGTCGCTAGGACCCACCGTTTATGAGCTATATTGGTTTGAATGAAAAAAGTCACGTTTGAAATCTCTATTTTTAAGTGTAGGGGCTTTTTTGACTCGCTCTAACTATGTTGGTGTTGCTCAAATAAAAAATTTGCTGAAAGTTGACATCAGAAATTAAATGAAAAAGATTTTTCGTTATACATATAACGTTTGTCGTTAGGACCTACAGTTTAGGAGCTATATTGGTTAACGTTTAAAACGTTTTTTTTTTTTTTTTTTCTTTTCTTAACTTTGTTTTTTCGAATAATCATTAATTTATAATTTAATTTAAGTAATTTATAATTATTCAGGTAAGCATAAAAAAATAAAGAACTTGAGGGCATATACGGCCAGCAGGATTAAAACTAACGTAATCTTACTTATTATTTACGTTTCCTTAATATCAATTAATTTACATTATGTGGTGGTCATTAAAAAAAATCAATTTAACAGACATTAATAAAGGAAACAAAAACAAAAATATTGTTATTTTTTAAAAATAATTTAAATAATGTTACTTATGGTCATTTGTTTGAACAATCTTCAGCATTAATAAAATTTTATTACATAATGTTTGTTCGGTCAAATCGTTCTTCAGAGCTTTAAGAAAGCTATGCTTCCCCCCTCGGTCATTCCCGGAGCACCACACAGCTTTTTTTTTTTTTTTTTTTTATAAAAATAGGAATTAGCAATTTTTTTTAATTTTTTTTTTTTAACAGAAGTTTTCAGTAATAGTGGGTTTCCTTAACCTAGTGATTAGATAGCTTCCTTTCATAATATCCTATCCAAGGTCCATTCCTCACGTAGTATATGACCCATCATGGATTCTTCCACTTCGTTTCCCCAGGTCTTCCTCGTCTTCGTGTTCCTCTAAGTTTCCATAGGTGGACTACTTTGGGAATTCTTTCTTTATGCATTCTTTTTAAATGTCGATACCATTTCAGGCGTTTTTTCTCTATATCATCCAGAATGGTTCTTTCAGCCTCCATCTTTTCTCTGATGGTTGCATTTCTTATTTTGTCCATTCTGTATGTTCCCGCCGCTCGTCTCTAGTAGTCCATTTCTGTGCTTAGGAGTTTTTCCTGAGGCTGCTTTTCAACGTCTAAGTTTCTGATCTGAAAGTCAAAGTACTTAGTAATATACTGTTGTATATATATATATATATATATATATATATATATATATATATATATATATATTTTTTTTTTTTTTTTTTTTTTTGGGGGGGGGGACAATGTTTCTATTCCATAATACCGAGTTAGCAATTAGCAAAATGATCAGTTAATAATATGATTTACTAATTACATTAGTAAATATCCAGAAAAAATATTTATATAGAATTAATTATCTTCTTCCCAGACACTCAAATCTCTTATCATAAACCTTCAAGAATCGTGTCGAAAATGGAAAATCAAAATAAATCCCATCAAATAACCTTAACCCGTCGTCGTAAACCTATGACTTCCTGTCATTCAGTATCCTTTAATGATGTCCCACTAATCCTCGTTGAACAGATCCGCTACCTAGGACTCCACTTGGACAAACGTCATACTTGGAATCCACATATAAGACTAAAACAACAACAAACTGCCCGTCGTTTTCGACTACTTCAACATTTACTTGACAAACGTTCAAACCTTCCAATTAACTACAAAAGTCTCATTTACATAACAGTAATTAGACCAATTAGGACATACGAATTTGAGCTTTGGGGCCCCACTAAATCATCCAATTCATCTATTATCCAATCCTTACAATCCAAAAACCATAGAAAAATCCTATATGCTCCTTACTTCGTCACAAACAAACTTATCCACAAAGATTTTAATATAGCTTACGTTTCTGGCTTAGCTCAAACCAGATATCAATCAAACTCCACAACCAATAAAATCCATTAGTATCACAACATGCTTCTCATTCCATTCCAGATAACCCTCTGAGGCGTCTGAAAAGAAGATGGCCTCGAGACCTAATATAATACCTAATTATATAGAACCTTTATAAGTGCTACCAACGGGTAGTTGCTTAAAAAACAAGTGAAGTGTCATTTTTATCATTATCATCTTATTTACTTGATGTATAATATATTTATATTGTAGATACAGTTGTAAATTTTAATTAAATAAAAAAATTATCATCTCATCTATGATCCATCGATACGGAAAGGTAAAATCTCAAAGCAGTTGTACTATCATCAATTCCGACTCTGATTAACGGAAATATCTACTTAATCTAGATCATTTCCTCATTGTTGAACTACTTTTTTCCCGTGGATACAAAGCCCAGATGCACCGCTGCAACAGGTGCACTACATAAACTGCACCACATGCTGGATTTGAAATGCTACACATTGTGCACTGACTTAACTGCTGATACATTAATATATAACATATATAATAGCAAAACTGACTCATATAACTTTTTTATTATTATATATTCTTACAATACTGTACGATGTTTTTCAGTTCCCAGATTTAACTGTGGTTTTATTTCTCTTTGCCATACTCCAAAAATACAAATGAATATCGGAACTAAATATTGTAAATGAATATTTTTTAGCATGATCTTTTACACTAAAGTTGCTACTATAAAACGTATCTCAAGTTAGTTTTTAGACTATTAGGTAGTAGAACATGTATTGGAGAGCATTATTTGCCCGAATTTAACTGTTTAAATTTAAATCAAAGTTCTAGATTTATGGCTCAAAGGGTGAAATCTACTCTGCAAAGCAAAATATTTTTGTAAATCAACAAAAAAAGTCTAGGTAAGGTGTGTTTTAAATATTTTTTGTTAAGTAGGTAGATACATTTGGTTATAATAACAGGTCGAATGCCTGCCACGAAAAAATCTTCCACAATGAAAAATTCTGACTCGCTATCTAAAATTAAAAGCAAAAATAGATTGAAATTCGTATATTTTAGTTTCTATGAAATTAAAAAAAAAAAAAAAAATTATATATCAGTAAACTTTCTTATGAGTTATAAATACTTTACTTGGAATAAGAAGAGTTATAACTGTTTTATTAACGATCTAATGCTACTCTTATTCCACTACGAAATTTCTCATTCCAAAACAAGAATATTAAAATTAATAAATTATTAACAATCGGATACTGTCATTCTGTACAAAACGAGAGAAATTATTATCTAAAAATCCTTAATTAGGCCTTTGGGACCATTTGATCCTAATTCACACCTGGTTTGGATTCGTAATAATATTGCCAATGCTATTGATATGCAAATATATTCTACTTACACATTAACAGTGATCAGAGCAAATGCAATTACGTATCAATTGCAGAATCCTAATTGAACAATAGAAATTACAATGGCTACACAATTACAGGTTGTAGATCGTTAATAAAACTGTTGAGAACAATAAATCGAAGAGTGAGTTGAGTGCTGGCTGTCAGTTGGAGCTGTTTAAACAGTCTCTCTTGTGTAATTAGGGACACCTGTGTTCATTTTCTCCAGCGATTGTCTTAGTTTTTTTTTTTCATATCAAACGACTGTGTTCTCTAAATATGTCTTTTAATATTTTGAGTTTTATTAATATATTTCGTTGACCTAGGGTAACTGTTCCAATAGCTGATTGGTCAAGAAAGCAAAATTATATTATTAACACTACTAACCACAATATTGATAACAGAATTCATTTCTAAATATATCGCTCATGGGCAAGAAAAGTGACACAACTCAAAAACATCAAATTTTTCAGGAGAGTCAAAAGAAGTTTAAGAAGTTATAATATTTATTGCTCATGAAAACCGTCCCAACTCAAAATGACACCATCCTTAACTCCCCGTACAAGTTACCTTTGTGTAGGTCAAGACACAACTTTTTTTTTTTTTTTTTTTTTTTTTTTTTTATTTCGTTTAACGTCACTTTATGCTGCTATGGCTAATCGGACGATGCTACGGTGGGAGTCCTAAATTTTGCCTATCCAGGTATAATTAGGATAGGGATCTTTACCGAGTACCTGACATCGCACAGGCTCGGGACCCCCATTTAACGTCCCTTCCGAAAAGACACAACTTTGTCACTGTTCTTGCTTCAATCGTTCGCCATCGTACCTATGGATAAATCACACATAACGCAATTTTGCGGCCGTCCGCTGAGACACCTTTATGTAACTTTTCCTGTTGCAAGGCAAACCAAAAACGATCATTATTCTGAAATAAAACGTAAAATGAATTTTTTTGAGTTGTGTCACTTTTCTTGCCCATAAGCGATATTATGAATTTTTTGAAACCCCTAGCAGGTTTTGGTTTGAACATGAAATCCTGCACTGATTTCAGGACAACCTAATATTTTCCCAAGTATCACTTTTGCTGTAAACATTAGATCCCTTAGAGTAGAATATCTTTTTTATCCCCTCCCCCCCCCAGAAACTTATATTATGTTTAGATTATTCATCTAAACATATATAAATAGCGAATTCGGCCAAAATAAAAAATTAATAGTTTTCTTGTCAAAAATATAGGTGAGTAAAATTTTTAAACTGAAAACTGATACCATTTTCAGATTCCTCATCTCAAAAAACATGTAGAAACCAAGTTTGGCTGAAATCAATAATTAAAATATGTTTACCCCTAAGCTTTTGTAGAATTTTAAAAGCTGGCTGTCAATTTGTTGAAAAACCTAAATAAGTTGCGTTATCTCACAGATTTCGCTAACGATTGAAACAAACTTTTAAATGCTTCTAGAAGCCGTAAAAGTACATTGTTTAGCTCATATGATAAATGCAGAGGTCGCAGGATTTCTCCTTATTGAGATATTTTATGTTATAGTTGACCTCGGAATTGTTTTTCTGAATCAGTTTTTGTTCAATATAATCTAGAGTAAACCCACTGTTATATACATAGTTAGAAATCAGTATGCACGCTGATTCTAGTGATGACATTACTATTTTAATCAGTTGAACAAAGTAAATGTTATGGCTGTTAGAAGTTTCTGATAAAATCTTATCTTCAAAAATGTTAACGTCCTCGAAAGGGTTTGAATAATTTTACGTGAAAAATTATTTCTGTTTCTTGACTGAGAGCTGAGAAAAAAAAATAAAACGTGAGTTTCATAATTTTTTTTTTCTTTGCTCCCAATGCTCATTGGTGGCGATAACTCTAGGCCTATTATAGGCCTATTTGCACTATTATAGGCCCCCACTACCCACACAAAAATCGGCATTCAAATCTGTGAGTTACTAGTCTAAACGTCTCCTTGTCAGTAAACAAATAAGTGGGTGTAGAAGTTCATGTTTTTGCAGTTCTCTTCTGTTAAGACCAAGAATGGCTCAGAACTTTAAACGACCTCCTTATCTTGTTCACACCATAGGCATATCCATAAAGTACGATCTTGAAAAACAAATCTTCCACAATTGCAAATCGTTTTAAACAGATAAATTAATCAGATGGTTCTAAATATTTTCTATACATTGTGTCTACAACCACTTGATTGCAGTATTATCAGGATTCCTGTTTAAATTTAAATCACAAAACGCAGTAGGTACTTTGTTAAACCTATTTACCTCCACACATTAATTTAACATTTTTAAAAATTATTATTAGCTCAAAAATTTTTCTACTTTATTTCATCAGTTTATTACGTGAGGTATGTAACTATTAAAAATATTTTTTTTTTATCTATTTTTTATTTAATCCATTGGAAAATAATAGTACAGTTAGTTATTTTTAAACGAGATGAAATCTTAATGAGTAATTAGATTTAAATATTAATTTCAGCCAAATAAGGAATCCTACAATTACATTGGTTTAGCGATGTAATGTTAAATTACACACGGATTACTTTAAAGCATACCTCAACTAAAAAAATAAAGTTTTTATTTGTGAGCGTAGATTGTGATTTTCTATTTTTTTTTTAAGGATAACCTTCGCCCTAAATGTCTTAAACAAAGTTCCCCTTCATACTTCAGTTACAATTATATTTTTTTTTTTACGATTATTCATTATTACAAGAAAATAGGTACTAAGAAGCTCTGTGGTAATTTAAAAATGTTTAGAGCTTCGCCTTGCATTCCAAGGAGTAATGTTTACAGTTCTGGATTTCTTTTCGAGGTTCATCCATATATATATATATATATATGTGATTTTTTCGAGGTTAAGTAGAAGTTGTGTTATTGAAGAGAAATATGTATAAGGATACGCAGTTGGTAGATGTTACTTCACCTAATGTAATATGCAACCGGCACATGACCTCCTTACCAATCACCACATGCTTTATGGTAAACAGATTTCCTTCAACGAGGAAACAGAACAGGTATATTTGACAAATTAAAATTATTAAAAATGAAGGAATCACATTTAATTATTTTAATGGACCAAAACCTAAAATATAAAATATTATTTTAATATTAAATTCTATAGAATTTATAATAATCGCTTTTCTTAAGAAATAGTAATAGTATATTGAATGTAAATATCAAATCTATAATAAATTGTAAATATGTACCAACGTAAGTACATTGATCATAATATCTGGAAATTGTTCTTTATTGTTCTTCCACGATGTATTTCCGGTCCTATAAGGGCTTTTTCTGATAGGTATAGAAGGGTAACTTCAATTAAGACTTCATGCATTATATTATATAATTATATTATTTTACATGCACTATTTTATTGTGATATCATATTTATGTACTATCTTGTATCTGCATTCGAAAAATCCCTAATGTTCCTTACTTTCTCACTTATCAACTTATCCAAAAAGACCTTAGTGTTCCATACGTTGCTGGTTTGGCCCTAACAAGATACGTTAAAATTGATGAAATACTTGCCAATTCTATTTGGATTATTTTATTAGAATACTTGCTTCGAATAACACTCGAAATAGAACAATAATTCCAATAGAAGTGGCAATTAATTCATCAATCCTAATTGTATTGATCCTTCTATACCATCATGTGTACCTTAAGTGTAGATATGTTTCCTTCCACGAAGAGCAACGAACCCACTCCAATCCACTTGTCTCCCAAAAAGCCATTTTACGCAATTCCAGATAACCCCAGAAGTGTCTGAAAAGAAGGTGGCCTAGGGGCTTCCTAGCATAGAACATTAATAGAAATGCTACTAATGGATAGCCTTTTACAAGTTATTGACATTTCATTGCATTTATTTTACCGCACATTTACTTTTTGTACAATTTGTTTGAAGTTTTAAATAAATATAAAACATTTATATATATGCTTCACAACCCTGGCTTTGTAGAATTGAGATCGATAACCATATGGGTAGTAATTTATTCTTGTAAACATTTGTAATTGGAATACTGTTGGTTCTACTCAGCCCAATATTAGTTTTCAAAGCTTCGAACCAGTAAAATCCGGTTTGCCTAAGCGGTGACGTTTGTTTTAACAGATTTTGGAGTGTTTAATTTGATGTCAACATTATGACAAACAAAAATAAAAGCTCGATAATAAGCGTAATGTTTTTTAGATGCAATTGTTATAATTATCGCTAATTACTCAAATATAATAGTATAAATATTTACTGGAGTAACAAAATTACATAGCTATATGTTACGTACATAGGAGACGCGGTAGCTCCGTGGTAAAAGCACTTGACTACCAAGTTCCCGGTTCCAAGTTCGAGACCGGTTGAAGGCTGAAAATTTATGATAAATATGTAGTTTTTGCAGTACCCTGGCCTCCTCTACAATTCTTTTACATTCAGACCTATCCTCAGCTGCCCTTCTCCATCCTCTCATGCCCAGAGTCTGAAGATAGTCCTCCACATCTTCAACCTAACGAAGTCAAGGCCTTCCTCTCCTTCTCTTTTTACCCGGGTGTCCCTCAACATCATTTTAGGGGGTCTACTAGTAACCATTCTTTGCAAATGCCCTTGCGATCTTATTCTTCGGCTGCAATACCTGGCACTGCATATAGAGTTTTCAGTTCTTCTTTTGTCCTCATTCGCAAAAGATTCAGTACATATTTATTTGTACCATATATTTTTCGTTTTTTTTCTCATGAAACATCAAGGTCAACGTATCACTCCCTTACATAACAAGTGGTCGAAGGATCGTTCGATAGAATATTATTTTGAGATTGCTGGGTATATTTAAATATATTTTTTAAAAAAATCATCAGAGACAATAGTACCAATAGCACCTGTTTCCTGCAATTAATCTTGATTTTATTTTTTCTTTGATACTATTGGCCTCAGTGATTATAGCACCCAGTTATTTAAACTTAAGCACTCTCTCAAAGTGATATCCATCCACCTCAATGTATCTATGTCCTTCCTCTCTAGTTGTTACCATGTATTTGGTCTTTTCTTTATTTAGTGTGAGTCCTACATTTCTTGCTGCTTTTTCACGCTCCTTGAAAGCTCTAACTGTTGGGTTAGTCGCTGGTATATACATCCTCCTGATCTAGTGCGGATCTGCCTCATAACTACTTCTAACATTAAATTGGAAATTGGGGAAAGAGGGTCTCCCTGTTTAACACCCTTATGAATTTTAAAATCTCTTGACAGCTGCCCTTGGATTTTCACTACTCCTTTACTGTCCGGCAGGGTCATCTTAATAACCACTTCAAAAAAACGAATCCTTTCCGAAATAATACCAAGTAAAAGATAAAAACTATTATATATATGTATATGGATAAATTTCTTGACTGACAATAGCACCCAGATACTTAAACTTAGGCACTCTCTCAAAGGAATATCCAGCCCCCTCAATGTATCTATGTCCTCTTCCCTCTTTGGTCGGTGCCATGTATTTGGTCTTTTATTTATTTATTCTATCATTCATTTCTCGCTGCTTTTTCACACTTCTCGAATGCTCCTAGGAGCGCATTGGTTGTTCTTCCTGTAATCACTACATCATCTGCAAATGCCTGGTTGAGACTGTTGGGTCAGCCTCTGGTATATACATCCTCCTGATATATATATATATATATATATATATATATATATATATATATATATATATAAAATGGCAAGCTTTCTCTATGTTTTAAGTTTTTAAGAACAGTGGTAAAAAAGGTTCTAAGGTGGTTTTATTTTATGACACTTCAGGCTTATAAAGATCGGTCAAGGAAAGCAAGGTGGGCTGCATCGTCTTAAGGAATACTGTAAATCATCAGGAGGATTTTGAACAAATGTCATGTCTTGGTTCTGTTGGCGATTATCGTATTGCAGGATTAAATAAAATATTCTTTAATCATAAAGTATCAAAAACATATCTGAAAGATACATGAAATTAACAATAATTAGGTGATTAATTTATTTGTTTTGTGGATTGAAAAAAAAAAATTGTTGGTTTTATGAATTTTGCTTATAATTTATAACAACGCATTAACATTAAAATAATGTTAAATCCATATAACACCCTCCATTTACCTGTTCAGCTGATGATAAGTTCATCAATACTATCAGAAATATAATATTTTCATGAAGAGAAGATAGTTTTTTTAATTAAAAACAAAATACTATTATGGTATATAAAATTAAAGTATTGAACAATAAATAATAATAATTTCAGGTGGCAAGTGATCTTATTTTTTATGATGCTGTGTTGGCATACTTGTGTATAGCGAATGCACCTTGAGCAACAGCTTATGTCATCTTTCGGTTCGTCACTTGTCACATGTTTCCACAACAAAGTGCAAAAGTATATATCCATGCCTTTATAAATACACTACCTCAGTATAATAATGAATTAAATTAAGAAATTGCGTTTTACTATACCTTTAGCTTAATATGAAGCGTCTACTTTCAAAATCGTAAAACTTTTCAGGAAATACAAAAAACTAGAATGCTTGCAATAGTTAAAAAATACTTTGCAGACTATAATACAAATAATTGCTTTGCCATTCATGAGTTTCCACGAATTTACAGAAAACAAAAACATATCATGTGAAAACCTGAAAACCAAATGAATTTATTCTCTTTTGAAAGGATTAGGAAAACTACAAAAGAAAAAAGATAAAATGAAAAAATATATAAACCAAATTTCAAATACACAAAAATTGAAAATGATAATTTAAAAGAGAAACTCTTAATTGAATGATGCTGCTCATTTCAAATGGGCTACTACATTTCACACAGCACACTTATCAACCTGGCATATGGTATTAAATAAATAAATAACAATAATAAATAAACAAAGGCTTAGAGAACCCGAAGGTTCAATGCCGACACAACCAACCGTTGACCACACACCTCCCTCCAACCCACTCCCTCAAAACCCAAATCCCACAGGCCCTGAAGCAATCTACGTTTTGGTCTACCCGTCGGTCGTTTATATGACGGCTGAAAACTGATTACTTTTTTCCGAATTCGGTCATTACTAAACCCAACGACTTAACGTGCCCATTTTAACCGTTGGCTGCTATTACCTGAACTATATTTACCGGATATAACGCAGTGCCGCATTGTGAAGTCTTCCCAATTCTTCCGTTTCTTCGTCCTTTTTTGGGGCAAATATTCTACTCAGTACTTTAATTTCGAAAACTTTAAGACGTTGTTCCTCCCTTAACGTAAGCGGCCAGGTTTCACATCCGTCGAGAACTGTTGGTAGTATAATAGTCTTATATATCCAAATTTGTAAATTTCTGGGGAGTAAGCGCGTGCTAAGTAGCTTTATGACCAAAACTAGTAGTTACTGGCTTTTAACTTTGCTCTTCCACTTGAATTTCATTTTTCCTTGATATGGTAGACCCTAGATATTTGAATACGTGTTCATACTCTATCCCGGCAATATTTACCGAAATGTTCACCCTTTGAACTACTCTTCATATATTTTATTTTATTCCTATTAATTACTAGACCCATTTCTTTACCGGTTTTCATGAGCGTAGTTGCATTTAATTTAATAGTTTCCTCGTTTTCACCAAAAAATACCAAATCATCAGCATAAACAAGAATCGGAATTTTACAACCCATCTAAATTCCTTTCCCCGTAAGCATTACCTTCCTAATGACGTAGTCTAGTGCTAAGTTAAATAATACTGGAAATAGAGAATCTCCCTGTTTTAAACCAGAACGTACCTCAATTTTCGGAGTAAAATGTATCTATTCGGGATCTTAAATGTTTCGGAAATGCAGGTCTTTACTAGATCAACCAAATTCTTTAGTATCCGCAGCTCAATCAAGATAGCAAACAGGTTCTGGAAGTTAATCGAATCGTAGGCCTTCTAGAAATCGAGATAGAACTGATGCAATACACCCTTAAATTTTTTCTCTAAAAATTAGACGACGGGAAAATATTTGATCGATACTAATGAATATTGGTATGTTTAAATGTCTTACTTTTGATTAACAAATCCTTCGATCCCTTATGTAGACTTCCTTTTCCAATTATAGATTATATTTCTTTTCTTGCGTTTGCATCTTCAAATATTATTTTCATACAATACCGCGGTAGTTTATAGTAAACTCGCTCAAATGTGTAATGCAAATCACATTTAACTTCATCGTCACTATCCTCGGTAGGAGAATGAATATTAATTTACGCAATCTTGAACCACCGACCCTGAAATATTCTGTTATTTATAAACTGTACGTCTCTCAAAGCAGAATGAAATTTATTCTTTATTTGAAACCCAGTTCCTTTTGGTTAGAGATCCCTCCCGCGCCACCGAACCTCTTAAATCATAACTCTTATCTCGTTTGTTACCGATGTTGACCCACCCACTGTATTAAGGCTACGAACATTACACGTTCCGATCCTTAATTTTCAACTTGTGCCATGAATCCTCTGGAGACCCGAACGGGGTACTAATTTACCTCCGGATAGTGAAATAAATGAATATATAAATTAATAGATGACAAAAAAAAAAAGAAGAAACTGTAGGTGTAATGAATAATAAATGCATAAATATAAATGATAAAATTACTGATCATAACAGCTGATAATAACAGTCATAGCTTCATATGTTTACCCATTAAATAAACATATTTTCTTTAACGTCATATCGGAATAATGAGGAAAATAAGGAAACTTACATTTTCACCTTACATTATAATATCATTTAGTAGGTTTTGAACAGAAACAATTGTAGCCAGGCGATAGAAAATAAAAAACTTAAAAAATAAAAATATTTTTTTAACATATAGTAGATTTATTTCATTTTAAAAGTCAGATGCGTCATATGACATATCAGGCCCAGTGGTTTGGGCTACAGAAGAGACACAGATTCGATTTTTTTTTTTTTTTATTTACCTATAACCTTACTGCCTACGTTCCAAACTATAAACATTACACCTCTTGAAAAGAAATCATTACTTTCTTTTAAAGTAATAATTCCCCAGCCCATTCTTAGATTTAAACTGTTTCTGTTCTTCTAATGCTTTCTAGCAACACTGTTGGGTGGCACGCAACACGGAGAACCGTTCTAGGAAGGTGCCGGGATTACAAGTTGTCCCAGTAATCCAGGCTTACCTGGTCCTTCCCTGGTACTTAGCCCAAGTAATGGATGTTAGTGGCTCTTAACTAACTGCTATTAAGTTAGCTCCTCGGACTTAAAACAGGTAAGTGCCATCATCTGAGACCACCAGTCTAGGATCTTGAGTCTTACGGTGCACTTGGCGAACCTTCCCGGAAGCAGGATGAACAGCTACTTGGAAAATGTTTTAGAACATTAGAAACAAAGATATGCTTCTGTCGAGCGAGAATAGTTTATACTTTGTTTTAAGTTGTAGAACGTTCAATACACACCGCTTAGCTTGCAGTTTCTCCCCACTTGAGCAAATACTTAAGTGTACTCTATTTTGTAATTATTAATTTTTTTAAATAAATATTTAACTGGCCCCTAGACTTTTTTTCCATTGTGTTCTATGTACAATTATTTTTTTTTTTATTATCATTATTTCTAATTTTCTCGTTTTATTATATTTAATATTTTACCTTTTTCTTTCTGATCTGTTACTCATTTACATTTAAAGGAATTTAAAAATTAAACAAATTTAGGTTTCAAAAATTTTCGATTTCTTTTATGTATTATTAGATGATCTGGTTAATCTTGAGGAAGCCTAACCTGAGAGCTAAAAGGATTTTTTTTTTAAAAACTATTTTTTGATATTTACAACTGTATACAATATACATATAGTAGATTTGAGGAAAGTTATTATAATAACATGTAAACCTCTTTTAAAGAACTAATCACTAGAAGCACTTCAATAAAAACTAAACTAGGTCTCTTGGTTATTTTCTTTTCAGACTCCTCGGTGGGATATCAGGAATTGAATATGAAACAAGTTGGGAGACTAATGGATTCAAGTGAGAGTTTACAATGAAAGGATAGGTATCTGGTTTGGGCTAAAGCAACAACATATGGAACATTGAGTTCTTTATGGATAAGTTTATTTGTCAGAAAGTAAGAAGCATTAAGGATTTATCGAAGGAATTGGATTGTAAGGATTGGATACGAGAAGAATTGGATGGCTTAGTGGAGCCTCGAAGCTCAATACCGTAAGACCTAATAGATCTAATAAATGTCATGTAAATGAGTCTTTTGTAATTTATTGGAAGCATTGAACGTTTGTCTAGTAAATGTTGGAGTAGTCTATAACTACAAAACTAAAAGATAAAATTAAAAAACAAGTTTTGTTCACACATTTTTACATATTTCTGCCTAGGTCGGGTGACTGGACTTACGATTCTGTTGTACAAATTATTCCCAGAAACTGATAATTTTGAATGAAAATTCAAATGTTTAAGGTTAATATTTTTTTTTTTTTTTTTTTTTTTTTTTTTTTTTTAAATGTTCGGTAATTGAAGCTCTTCATTGATTAAATTTGTATTTTTCTAATGAGGCTTACTAATTTTTCTAATAATGGAATGATTCCAACCGTTCGGTCACAGTCTTTGCTAGATGAAGGAATATCGGTACTCCATTGAGTAAGGCCGGCCTTAAAACACATTTATAAATTATGAGCTTGAGTCGAAGTGAAAACTCCTGAATAGCAATAGAGCTTGTTTGACTTTGTCCGAACAATATTTTATTTCATTTCAAAATGGGCCAAAAATGTCATATGCCCTTAAAAATAAATGCCAAGATATGATAATTAATTAATTTGAAATTTTGTTTTTATGATAAACTGACAACCCTCGCCGCGGCTTCGCTCGCTATCATAAGTAAATAAAATAGATAATTTTAACTAATAATTGAATTTCTATTTATTTATCGATAAAAATCTTCTATTGAAGTATGCAATTGATTACTATTTCTTCAACGATATTTCCACGCATAGCAGTTATTTTTAAACTGGTTAAAATTACACTGATTGGTAGTTTGAAGGTTACGTAAAAGCTTAATTATTTTAATTTCAATGTACGAGTTAGTATTCCAGATGGACACGCACTATTAAGAAACTTGCGGATAATGGACTGCATTATCAGTGCTTGCAAGTTGAATCCCTTGAATCATATTTTTACACACAATATCAAATAAGAAAGGATCTCTCTTTTCATTGGATAATCATTTTTATTTGGCAATACTAATTTTATTGATTTCATCTGGTTGGATTTTAATTTCTAATTGTATAATTCCTCAGGCAACTTCCTCATAAAGCCATCATATTCCTCACCTACCTATACAATTGCATCCTCCGGACAACCCATTTTCCTTTGCTATGGAAGCACTCCATTATTATCCTTTTCCTAAAACCGGGCAAACCTCCCAACAACCCTTCATCTTATAGACCAATTAGCCTTCTCCCACCTATCAAAAATTTTTGAAAGGCTCCTTCTTAAACGTATCCTACCCATCCTCGAATCGCAAAATATTCCCTCTCACCAGTTTGGATTCCGCACTAGCCACTCTACAGTCCAACAAGGCCTTAGAGTTGTTGACCACATATCCTCCGCACTTGAAAGCAAACAATATTGCTCCGGCGCATTTCTGGACATAGCGCAAGCTTTTGACCGGGTATGGCATGCCGGTTTGCTTTTCAAACTTAAAACCCATTTACCTCAATCACTATTCCTAGTTCTCCGATCCTACCTCTCTAACCGTTCCTTTCGAGTTCGCTGCGGAACGGAGTACTCTAACTGCTACACAATAGAGGCCGGTGTTCCACAGGGTAGCGTGCTCGGTCCAGTCCTATATATCCTCTATGCTGCAGATATCCCTACTACTCCTGATACTTTCCTTGCAACATTCGCTGATGACACTGCTATCCTTTCATCCCATCCAGATCCCTTAATAGCATCCCATAATCTCCAAACCCACTTATCCCTGATTGAAGACTGGTGCAATGACTGGCGGATCAAAGTAAATGAATCTAAATGCACCAACATAACCTTTACCCTCCGCCGTAAATCCAGTCCTCCTATCTACTTCAATGGTATCCCGCTACCTAAAGCTGACACAGTTCGGTATCTTGGTTTCTACCTAGACAAAAGACTTACATGGAACCCACACACTCGACTCAAAAAGCAAGAACTTAACAGACGCTTTAGCCAACTGTATAGACTACTAAATAGGACATCTCATCTTTCCATTGAAAACAAACTTTTTATATACAAAACCATCATCAAACCCATTTGGACTTATGGACTTGAGCTGTGGGGGACAGCAAAAAAGTCGAATATCAATCGCATTCAATCCTTCCAATCCAAAATCCTCCGAACTATAGTAAATGCTCCTTACTATGTTTCCAACAAAATCCTACACAGCGATCTCAATATACCACACGTCCTCGACCTCATACCTCTTAAATTTTCGAAATTCCATCGCAACCTTTCCTTTCATCCTAACCCTCTGGCTCAATCTTTATCTAGCTCCACCCATCCTGATAACCCACCTCGCAGACTAAAACGGCATTGGCCCCGAGATCTTTTGTAAAATTTATTTATTATGGAGTGCTGGCAATGGCCAGCTTCTCCACTCATGTCCGGCGTGAATGTACTATAGCGCTCTCACTCAGCCTCCACTGGGTTTTTTACACCAGTGACGCAGCTGAGAGAGAAGAGCTGGGACCTCTCTATGCCTGGCTTGTCCCTCCATAATTGGAGGGAGGGGTCTGGCTGGGGGTCCCTAGGATGAGTGTGTATTGTAAATAAAGTACGATTGTGTTTTTAACATATAATTTAATTTTGTTTTATTTTTTATTATTACTATTTATTTATTTTTTCTTACTCAATGTTTTATTTTTTTCTTATTTTAGTATTTCATTTTATTTATTTATTTGTATATTGTTCATGTATAGGAAGTTCTTTCTGTTATCTTTTTATTTATTTTATTTTGTATATATAATTTTTTTTTTCTATTAATTTTTTTTTTTTTCTCTCTTTTTGTACATAATGTGTGAATGTAATCATATGCCATCTATATTACTTATTGCCCACATTTGTGGCAGATTGTAATATTAACTCAATAAAAGTTCTTTAAAAAAAAATTGTATAATTATATAACATTGGCAATCCTCGTTTCTGCCACTCACCGTTGGACTTCTAAATTTTTATTTTTGCTAAATCTTCCTAGGTAACTATAAAGATTATGTTTAAATTTAGTACAGATGAGTTGAGAAGTTTTACCATTGTAAACTCTATTGCGGAATGGTGATGACTACATATCGGCCGATTTTAAAACTTCCTTGCGATCCACATGTCGCACCACATATTTAAATAATTTAATTGAAAATAATTAAACTTTATTATCAATTTCAAACTCTATATGCTCTCTTTATCAATTTAAAGCTCAACACCGTTCCTTTGTATCCTCTGATGTATGATGGCAGTCTCCATCTATCGGTCGATTTTCAAACTTTACCGTTATCAACATCACATCTCTTTTTTAATAACAATTGAATTGAAAAAAAAAAAATGTAGATCTTATTATTGCTAAACCTTCCTAGAACTATGAAGTTGATTTGGTACAGATTGTTTCTGTAGTTTTCGTGGTTAGTGATCATAAACGAGAAATTGCTAGTTCTTTATACAGGGTGAGTATCTCTTAGTGTACAAAAAAAAATTGGGTGAAACTAGATCAAAAATGTAGCAAAATGCCGCAAACCTCACTTTTCTATTCCAACCCGTTGCAGATGTACGATAAATCAAAGACTTTTTTGAGGAACCAACGTTTTTTTTCATTAAAGCTGTAATATCTCCATTTTATTTAAATATTTTCAAATTTTGATCACAGTTTCGGATTTAGCATTAAATTTTCTATAATAACTGAGTACTTGTAACCTTGAACTTTACACACTTGGTATCTAAAGAACAGCTTGATCTTCACCTTATTTGGGGAAGTCACAATGTCGTATTTACTTCAACGCTCAACGTTTTTCGACAAAACTATCCACAAAACGTCAAATTTCACAAAAACTTGCAAATTTAATCAGCTTTCGAATGATATGTTGAACGTAATGATTTTGTTTCAATTTCATGGAGAAATTTACTTTTGAAACCGAAAAAACGTGGTGTTCTCATTTTGCATACAAATCAGTTACTTGTGTAAATAAAACATTATGACAATCCCTTAATGGGAATGTGCATTTTAAACATAATAAACTCTTCATTGGAATAAAAAGCAAAGAAAAAAAATTATTGTTTAATAGAAAATAAAGGACAACTGTTAATAAAGCGACACCAGAGGATCTTATGCTATTACATTTAAAATAATGTAATCTTATGTTATTATATTACAAAATAAATCCTAAATTATAGTAATAAATGTAATAACATGAGATCCTCTGATCTGGTGTGCATTTTGCTACATTTTTGATCTAGTTTCACCCTATTTTTTTTTTATACAGTAAGAGATACTCACCCTGTATAATAGTATAGATTCATTTAAAATGGACCTGAAATACAGTCGATCCTGGATACGTGAAATCTCTTGGTGACAGGATTTCAATCGCACTGATAGAAGTATTCTATTTAAACAAGGTTTTACTTATCTAGGTCTTTAAAGTTGCATGTGCCACTAAAAGAGGTTTTCAAGCAACTTGTAATTGTTATAATTGTAAGCATTTATTACTTGTGCAAAATATAGGGTCTTTTGTTTTACCAACGTCCCACCAAATGGTATATTTTTACTTAGGCACTGCCGCAGCCATGTTAGGAGACATTTTCCTAACTCAGGGTATTCACAATCCCGAAATCTCTTTATTTTTTTATGTCCTCAACACTCATGGTCAATTTTGTTTTTATTATTTAAAATCCGGCACATTGTTCATTTCGGCACAACAAACTATTTTGCAATCTCATTCCTTGACTTTCTTCTTTCAAATTCACGAACAAATCAATTTTTCCCTAATTGAAAAATATTTTACCTATCGCAACATATTAACGGAATGAGCTTTACTTATCAACTGGCAGAGGGAGAAAAGATTAGAGTGTAGCAACAATAGGTTAGAGAGTGGAATATCAATGTGGTTAATGTTCACACGTTGGGAACCAATCAAAACAAACCCATCTATCCCTTCACGTTTTCTTAGTTGTAATGTGAATTCCACATATAGAGGTATATGCAAAAGTTGTCCCATTTACAGAGATAATTTCGATAAAAATTGATTCCACTTATAGAGCTAAAAACATTCCAGTTAAAGAATTTATTTAAGGGAAAAATGATGAGATCAAGAGTTTTTTTTACCACTTATAGAGGTATTCCACTTATGCAGGTACCACTTATCCAGATTAAACTGTATTTGTATTATTGCAATAAATTTTGTTTTGTTTTTATTTATTTAAGTTTCAGTAACAATCGTTCCCTTATGTGATTAAGTTAATCGTTATATATATGTATTTTACCCTAAATTTTTTTGTGAATAAATCAAATAATAAAAAATAGCCTAACATGATGAGTAATATTTAAATGAAATGTGGCGGCTGGATGATAAAACAAAACAGATATAAGTTACATTGAGGTGCACTCAGTAATAGGATACCGTACTGAGAGGCCTCTCCTCACCTTCGTGCCGCTTGGCATTCCGCAGGGTTCTGCGCCCGGACCCAAAGTCTTCCTCGCCTTTGTTATGCAAAGGTAACTTTACATTCAGTTCGTGGAGCTTTGCAAATAAGGTTATTCTCAGGTCCTGGTGGATTGGAGTCCTATCTTCCTATATCTACCAGAAAAGCTAAGCTAGATTTTCGGCTAGATGTACAATATCTGATTTATTATCATTGCATATCTATTATTAACTGAATTATTTTGTTTTTATTGAACACTGTTCAACCAAATAATGTTCAAGAAACATTTAGAAAGTGTAAAATTATCTCATGATAACCATAAAAGTTAATTTTTTCCAGGATATATATAACAATACAATAATAAAATATATAAACCAATATATTATATATAACAAGATAATAATATAAAATATATAATAATGATATACAATGTAATACATTAAAATCTCGATAATCCGGTCTTTCAATAGACCTACCTCACACCAGTAACCTTGCAAGAACCCTTACCTAAGACGAAAAATTGGAAAATGTTTAAGAAAATCGTACGACCTCGATTCTGGAACACAGGGAAGTAGTCACTTCGTTTGATAAAGTTAAACCGGGTATCATTGTAATTGTGATCTTAGTGATAAAATGATGTTAGTAAAATTAAATGAGAAAGCTATATAGAACTCTCATTGGAAGTTAAAAAGAAAACAAATTTGATTTTTTAAGAAGATATATATAATTAAGTTTGTATTCATAAGGTATTAGTTGACTGTGAAGTACTTATAGAAGTAGATTGTCAGGGTAGGCAGTCATAGATAAAAAACAAATCAAAATAATATTTATTTACATTAATTTATAATGCCGACGTTTCGACTTGCATTTCGAGTTGAATTTGTATCAACTCATTTTTTATGTTTACCAATTATAATGTTGAATTTACTCATTAACATTTAAGTAATTATCACTTATTTTAATTTCTTTTCATTTTAACCTTAATTCAATAGTCTTCATGTTATTAACCTGTTTTATTGTCTTCATGGCCTTTATATATTTCCATGACCTTTATGTTACTGTCTCTACTATTATACATTTATTTTTTTGTGTTTGTTTTTTTATATATTTTATACAATTTAGTCATACCTTTTTGCCTGATGAAGGCTTGCAATGAAAATCGAAACGACTGCCTACCCCAACAGTCTGCATCTCTATAATGAAGTTTGTATTGTATGTATCTATGTACATTTGGTACTCAGTTAACCTAGTTTCGATCAACCGAACCTTATATAAATATCAATAATATAACCTTATTTTTTATTTCATGTTATTATTTATAATTTTTTTTTACATAATATTTAATTTCCAAACATGAGCATTAATACAAGATGGGAAGGACGGTCAGTTAGGAAACAAATCTTAATTAACAATTTTTCATGAAAAAGGAATTACTGGGTTGGAGAAGGCACTTAAATATCTGGAAGGCAGAACTGGTGCAACGCCGTTCAATTTGATGGATGTTTTTTTTCGTTATAAAAGAATATAAATACAATAATTTTTCATTTAGTGTTTTGTTTTTCTTTACATACCCCATTTTATGTAATCCGGTACCACTCTGACTCCATATATATTGGATTATCAAGATTGTACGCTAAATTAATTAAATATAACTAAACAATAGATTTTGATAATAATAAAATAAATTTTTGTACTATATCTACTATAGAATTATTTGTCAGGTAGAAAAACAGTCAACATAATTTTCTGTTGTCACTCTCAAGCTCCAAGTTATGAGCTAATAATTTTTTCTGATTCTGGTTCTGATTCTTGTAATTGAGTTGAATTTAAAAGAACAAAACAAATTTATTTATAATTACTGATTATTTTTGGAATCAAAGACTTAAGAAGAGACTTAAGCGACAAGAATCGCTAGTTATAGACTACTTCTACATTTACTGTCACGAACTAACTTACTAAACTTTCAATCAATTACAATAGACTTGCCAATAATTAATCAGTATTAATGTCAATAATTAAACCTATTTGGAAAGACGGAGTTAAACTATAGGGATGAACCAATGCACCTTCCAGTTCTCCTCGTAACCAATCCATGTATACCAATCCTTTGTAATATTCTCTAGTATCTTTATTATGTCACAATTTAACCGCAGTGATCTAGATTTATTGGGAAGTTCTGATGAATTTATTGTAGTTGTAAGAAAATGTGAGATTATTCTCATTTAATTTCTTTGTTATAGGGTAGGAAATACTGGCTGCGAGGATGGTGGAAGTAACCTATACGAATGAGGCATGTGCTAACTCATCCAAAACAGTTTGGAAATTAATTATTCAGGTAAAACACAAAAAAACAATATATTCTTGTATTAGGGACAATCTATTTCAAATCACCCAGTCTGTGTTGCTCAACATTTTTTATTTTCCTGATTCTTTTATCATGGATTCCCTATGGATAGACATTAACGAAATTCAAATCGAAAAAAATTTACAAGCCATATTTTTTATTTGACAGCCATTTTAAAATGATGATTTAGTGAAGTTTATAAAAAAAACGGGGTTTGCGGAAAATTTATTTGCGAAGATATTTTTAAAGATATCAGAATAATTTAAAAACTAGTATGTTCAGCATGAAATGACCTTCAAAAGGACATTATTTTAATTTTTTTACCATGCAAGAAAGTTATTCAAACTATATCTCAAAAACTCGGAAAAAATTTATAAGTTTCATTCTTGAGGACTTACATATTTTTTTCTCTACAGCTTTTCAAAAATGTCTGAAAGCAGATTTTTGCCAACAGGGCAATTTCTGAAAATGGACTGAATAGAAACTATTGAAAATTTTATAAAATGTCCATTATACTAATAAGAATACCCCCAAAAAAAATATGACTGAGATTCAACTATGTTTTGAGTTATAGAGCTGTGAATTTCAATAAAAACGCTACCTTTTTAATACACTCGTGCAACTATAGACTTAAAATTATCTTAGTTGACAAATTTAAATTATGGTTATATCAGTAAATTATTATTTAGAGTTTGAAAATAATCAACTTATCCTATATTTAAATTAAATACTTGACTTAATAATGTCCATTAATTAAAAAAATATGTAAGTATATGATACAATTATGTTTGTAACTTAACCCTTTGTCAAATGAGTAACAGGTGAAAAATATTTCAAAAATATTCAAGATTCAGCCGACATGTAATGAATTTTTTTTAATATTTTAATTATTAGGAATCCCATAGAAAAAACAAATGTTTATTTATTTAATTTATATAAACATTCAAAAATTATATATCTTTATGTTTTAAAGGTAGATCGACTCAACAGAATATTTATTTAACATTTCTCATTAGTTTTAAGTGTTAGTTATAAGTTTCCACACATCAAGGTTTAGGTGAGCCCCATCACCTAAACATTTATCTTTTTGAACATTCTCACACCATGATTTCACAAACTTCCTGTAGGTCTTACAATGTACCTAGTACAGAAATAGACCAAACCTTACACTAAATTTCATTCCTATAATAAATTCATGTTTAAATCCAATAGGGGCTTGAAAAAAAAAAATAAAAAATATATTTAAAGTTTCTTAGAAAACTTATGGATTTTCTTTTAAAAAACAAAATTCACAAAATATTTTCGATTGGACATCGAAACAAAAATAAGATGGCTCCAGATAAAGTTCTTTGCTAAAACAGGTCTTCCACCTCAGTCCTTCCATTCAGGTGTTTTTATTTTTTTACCATTATTTATTCACAATTGAACTAGGATTTAATGGAGATTCAAAAAATATTCCTATTCTTACTATTATTATTATTGTACACTAATGTATTATTATATTTAATTATTATATCGTACTATCTCGATAATTCAACAGATATGAGGCCTGAGTGGTGCCGGGTTGAATAAAATGGTGGATTAATGGTAATTTTTATTGTTAAAATATTAAAGTAAAACTTAGGTTATTAACAAAATAATTCGATTTAAAGTAAAAAAGCGTGGGGTACAACAAACGTTTGGTACAGATGGACCGACACCATTGAGATTTTATGATTATTATTAGTCAATTATCCCCAGACATTTGAAGTCGTTACGCAAATACTCAATAAAAATTTTCTTTGGGTTCTTCTTGTTTTTCCGAAAAGGCTTTTTTACGTTCTTTCGACTACTTTGGTCTGTAATGTCCAGTCAAAATGCTGTAGATTGCATGATATATGGGATAATTTTTGACTTCAGGCTTTCGTTAAGAGTAGTTAGTACCTAGCGAAAACCTTTAGTATATTTACCTAAATATACTAAAAGTCCTCGCCTCTGTGGGTTTAGCATGCAGCGGGAAGGGAGGGAGAAGGTTATTTTTGGGTTTTTCGATTTTATCTGGGTGATTTGAGATGGATTGACCCGGTTACATTTACTATCCTGTTATAGAAAATTTAACGCTCAATCCGAAAATGTGGTCAAAGTTTGAAGAATATTTAAACAAAATGGAGATATTACAGCTTTTATGGTAAAAACATGGTTTCCTCTAAAATTTGTATGTCTGCAACGGAATGGAATAGAAAGGTGAGGTCTGCGGCATTTTTCTACAGTTTTGATATAGTTTCACCCAATTTTTTTTTTTTTTTTTTACAATAAGAGGTACTCACCCTGTACATAATAGGTTCTATTATTTTAACTCTAATATGTTTTGTTGGAATTAGCTCTTCGGTTGAAGGCTATAAAATTAATTACCATCACTGTAGTGATAATAGGCAATAAGTGATAAGTATTCAAGTGAGCCCCCTGAGTCATAAGAAGTTGTTAACTGCTTATTTGGACAACGAATCTGGAAGATAAGGAAGCGGATAGCGCAACATGTGGAAGAGCGATACCTGTGGATGTTAGGCGCTAGGTAAGCTATTAGAGAAGGAGGTCGTTTTTCACAAGTCACGTGTTGCCGTGCGTGGCGTGCTACCGTACCTCGCTACTCCTCATAGATAGCTCTTCCGGTGATAGATCTTCCTGATTCCTCTCTCGCGTGGTACCTCTCCTCTTACTCCTCCCTCCCTCCCTCCTATATTACCACCCTATTAGCTTCCCAATCCACTGTCTAATTCCCTTCCTCTCCACATGATCTATGAGGCAGTTTATCTTGATATTTATTTATTTTTGTTTTTTTAGAACGCACTTTGTCTTAAGTTCTAAAACAGAAGCTGGAAAGCATTCGGACTTGTTATGGATTTCATTCTTCAGCAACTTGATGTTGATACATTTCAAATTGATAAAATGT
This sequence comes from Euschistus heros, assembly GCA_003667255.2. NCBI lineage: Eukaryota > Metazoa > Arthropoda > Insecta > Hemiptera > Pentatomidae > Euschistus > Euschistus heros. The sequence goes on along the minus strand of RCWM02000303.1, from coordinate 1,291,345 downwards.
TTTGACAACCGCAGATAAATATTTAGAATAAGTACTATTGAATATAAAAATAATTTAAGAATAAGTCCCTTATCAATAATAAGTATATAAATAAATATAATCTATTTGAGAAGGTAGTTGCATCTGGTTAGAGCATATTATTATAGAAAAAATAAATAAAGGCATAGCGAACCCGAAGGTTCGATGCCGACGCCACCAACTGTTGACCACACACCTCTCATCAACCCACTCCCCCAAAACCCAAATCTCTCAGGTCGACCTTGACGCAATCCTCCCATCTATGTCTTGGTCTACCTCTCGGTCGTTTACCTGAAGCCTTCTAACTTCTCCGGTTTCTTATTTTTTTGGGACAAATATTCTAGGTAGTACTTTATTTCCGAAAACTTTAAGGCGTTGTTCCTCCCTTAGCATAGGCGATCACGTTTCGCATCCGTAGGGAACTGTTGGTTGTATGATAGTCTTATATATCCTAATTTTTAAATTTCTTGAGAGTAAGCGCGAACTGAGAAATTTTGTGACCGAGAAATAACAAGCATTACCGGCTTTTAACCTATCCATTATTTCCTCTTGAATTTCATTTTTTCATGATATAATGGACCCTAGATATTTGAATTGATCAACATGTTCAAACTTTATCCCGGAAATATCTACATCACTAAAATTCTCACCGTTTCTACTACTAACCATTGTTTTGTTTTATCGGTATTAATTACTAGACCAATTTCGCTACCCGTTTTCATGAGGGTAATTGCGTTTAATTTAATATTTTTTTCGTTTTAACCCAAAAGTACCAAATCAACAGCATAACCACGAACCGGAAATTTATCACCCATCTCTAATCCTTTTCCCGTAAGCATTACTTGCCTAAAGACGTATTCTAGTATTAAGTTAAATAATACCGGAGAAAGAGAATCTCCCTGTTATGAACCGGAATGTACCTCAAACTTTTCGCAGTAAAAATTACCGATTCAGACTCTATTAAATGTTTCGGACATGCACTAGATTAATGAATTTCTTTTGTAAAAAATAAAGAAAACATAATAATAAAAAATATAATGCATAGGTAAAGAAAGAGCTTTTATTAAGATTTTAATGTTGAAATTTTATTTGTGACAAAGCAAGGATCATTGAAGATTTTGGATTAGTTTAGTGAAACTCTAAAGCTCAACTCCGTATGTCCTAATAGGTCTAAAAATGTACTGTAAATGAGTCTTTTGTAATTGATTGGAAGTTTTGAACGTTTGTCGAGTAAATTTTGAAGAATTCGATAAAAACGAGGTTTTATCTTTTTATTTTTTTAAATTTTGAATTTTAATTCACGTTTTTATTTTTTTTTTGTAAACCAATTTACTCTAATTTACAACTGCATAAATATATACATCAAATAAATGTATATATTTTAAATGTTTGTAAATGTATATATATATATATATATATATATATATATATATATATAATATATATATATATATTTTCTTAATTCTTACGCATCCACCGCTCCCATCACCTCCTTACCCTACCCACCCGTACACCCGTGCTGGTTTCCTCCCTCATTTGACTATGGTTGGGTGATAGTTGGTAGACTGTCAGTCGTTCTTGTGGAAACCTAAAAGCACAATATGTATTGCTTCTTAAGGAAGCTCAAGACGTTCTCATGTCAGTTGTGTCCCATCTGTACACTGATTTCAATTTGGCTTTCCCCCTCCTTCCGTAGAGAATACTTTCTAGGTACATACCTGTTGTAAGTTATAAACAACCGTATCCCTCACTTTATTTCCAGTATCCTACAATTCAAGTCCTCATTCCAATCACTATAAACAAGATTCCGTCTTTCCGATATCTATAGTCCATCCTACTGAACTTCTGCATTCCAACGATCCATTCTTGCCCACTCCTCTACTCTCTGGAATTCTCTCCCTCCTCACATTCCCAATAACTCTCTCTGAACATTTAAAATACTCCTCTTCCAACACCTCCTCTATAATTTTTATTTATCCTCATAATATCCTTTTATTCTTTATGTTTATCGTCTACTCTATGTCATATCAGAAATATTTCTTCTTTTAATCATATATACAATATTTATTCTTACAATGACCGACTACTTTCCAGTCTTTCTGTTTTATTTATTTATGTTTTTCTGTTACCTTATTACGAAAATTTGCCTACTTTTATTTATGCTGTCTTATTTAGAAATTCTCTTGGCCAATTAAGATTATCATATAACTTCAATATGTTAATCAATATGATTATTATCATATTATGATATCACTTTCTGTTACGTAATTTTATTCTTAAGGGTCATTGTCCGTTTACAATATGAGACTATATTGTTCTCATAATCATGCCTACACGATGAGTGCAAAGAATACAAGGATATTTCTACTAAGGTGCAGGGATTTATTTTAAGAACAATATAGTCTCGAAACGTCGCCATAATAAGTTGTTATTTTATTGACTGAACCTTAAGAACCTTATTAAACATCTAATAGTAACAGTCAAGAAAATATATCTGCGTATATGCATATGTATATATATTTTTTTTCTAACAGTCCGTAGGAAAATTGCTACAACTAAACTAAACACAACCTGAATCCGGTAAAAGCAGTTGATGAAATAATTAATAAGTAATTTGGACACTTGGAGAGTTATGTTTTTAAAGTCATATATTTCCGATTTGGGTTTTGCGAAGTTTGGTGGAGAGATGATGACGGCCATCGAATAATATTATTATTAATCTTTATTAAGCCGGTAATGACTACTTATATTCCTCCTTCATTGTACTCTTGATAAACAAACATTGAAAACTTCATGAGCGATGGTGACTCGAAGGCAATAGATCAGAGAGGATGACTGGAAGAACTCACTGACAGGCCGTACCTGCACTTTGGGGAACCCCCAACGATTCCTGGAATGGGCCTTCACGGCTATTAGTCGAAATATATCACCGCGTCTGTCCTACCAAACCGTTTACATTTCATGCTCAACAAGTCCATGAAAAAAAAACTTCTACACGAAACCAAACTTGGTCACGACGGTGTTGATAATGAAGGAGAAAGATGAGAGTGGAGTCCATCAGTGTTAATGTACTTAGGATAATGTTCCCTTCTACTAAACATTTTAACAACATGAAGCAATTAAGTAAAATGCTATTTATTTATAAATATGCTCGCCGTTACATTTACATCAACATTTACTAGACAAACGTTCAAAGCTCCCAATTAATTACAAAATACTCATTTACATGACAGTGATTAGACCTATATGAACGTACTGAGTTAAGCTTTGGGGCTCTACTAAACCATCCAATTCATCCCGTATGCGATCCTTACAATCCAAAATCCTTCGAAAAAATCTCAATGCTCCTTACTTTGTGACCAATAAACTTATCCATAAAGATTTTAATATGCCTTATGTTGCTGATTTAGCCCAAACCAGATAACAATCCTTCCATAGTAAGCTCTATAATCACTCAAATTCTCAACTTGCTTCCTACTCAATTCCCGATAATCCTCCGAGGCGTCTGAAAAGAAGATGGCTTAGAGATCTTCTTGTGTAGATTTTTTATTGAAATGCTACAGATGAGTAGTTTTTTTCAAGTTTTGGCATGTTATTGTAAACGTTTTTAACACATTTACTTGATGTTTATTTGTACAGGTGTAGATTTCAATAAATTGATAATATGTAAATAAATAAAAAAAACTTTAAATATTACATCCTTAAAATTATAGTTCTGTAGTCATAGATATCCCATTTCTTAAATCCGATATAGTTGTTTCTTATACAACCTTAATCAATTTTTTTAAATATTTTTTCTAATTAATCTTAGTTTCATTTGTATTTCTCAGAATTTTATTTTTGAGTTTTACAATTTTTTCAAGTTCAAATGGGTTTAATAAGTACTAATCACAGAACTGTATGTATAATATTCAAAAAGGTTTCTTAATTAATTTTTTACTTATAATAAATGTTGTTAATATTTTTAACTTAAAAGTTTTAAAAATAGAAATTTTGAAATTCGTAATGCGCAGATTCTGGCTTTCGATTAATCTAAATTGGTCAGTTAAGAAAGAAAAAAAAATTGTTATGTAGCAATGTTTGTGCTAAGCATAATAATAAGTGATTGCCATAAAATTGGCAATATAAGAAATAATGAAAAGGAGAAATAAAAACTGAGGTAGATATCGTGTCCTGTTGATAGCCGCCATTGTTGCATCTGAAACTTCAGTATAAAAATAAAAATTAGTAGCAAGAATCAAATAAGGGTTGAACATATAAAATATTTAAAACATCAATACATTGCTAAACAGATTTATATATAATAAATTGTATAAATGTAGGACGATAAACTAAAAATGTTGATGCTTCCATACCATCAAGTGTTCCTGAAGCGATTATAGAGCCAAGACTCAACAACTCTGAATTCAGTCCTTTACCAGTACATGTGATAATGAAATATGAATGATTTGCATTTCACATTTATTCTGGAAGCTAAGATTGAAATACAAAAAGCGAGTTACACCATGATTGATTTCTTGTCTTGCATTACAAATCAGGTTCCAGTCATTTAATAGTTAGCTTTTAAGTGTAGTTCAGTTATTTTTTTTAACAAAGATATTTACCATCAATTTTTCAATATGATTTTCAAGAATGTTTTAAAACAACAATTAGAGTATCGGTATTATGGAGTAAAATAGTTTGAGGAAAGCGGGATGGATAGGGTCATTCTTCGGGAATGGAGTACTAAATTCATTTTTTTCTGTTTTGCGATGAAACCTAGCAGAAGTAACAGGAACTACAAAAACATCCTTACTAAGTAGTTGAGGCCGGTTAACGCTATTTTCAATGCAGTTTCTGAGTAGTGCATGCGATCTTCTACACTTTTCTTATTCTGATACAATAGATAACTGTTCTAAAATCAATATGAGCTTTTATATTTTTCAAAAAATGACATAGAATTAATTTATACAGTGTGGTAGTATAGGACTATTTATATGTATTTACCATGATACTTTTATTAATCTGAAAGCTAATTTTTTAATGTTAAGTTTTTGCTGATGAAACAGGGCAACACCCGAGTTAAGTCTAACCTATATACATAATACCATGAGAGTCATTTCGACCAAAACAGTTATTTATTTTGAGGTTGCACTGAAAAGATAAGAAAGTGATGGAATTTAGACATCAAACAGAAAAAACATTTAGTGATAATTTTTGTTAGGGAAACAGGTAAAAATAAAAAAATTCTCCAACAAAGCTGACCTTTAATCTTAGAATGAATAGAAAGATTCTCAACATGAAAAACCGGAATAAAAATATATTCCAAAATGAAAATATAAATGAATAGATAATAATAAAGGGACGAGACAATGTGAAATTTTCGTCTCTTAAACTTTATTTCTCAATACGAATGTAAACATAACATTGCGTGAAGAATATTTTTTTTTCCAATAAAAAAATCTAATAAATTTATTAAGTATATTTATTCAGCCGCTTTGCCTTCTCCCACTTATATAGTTAATATTAATAATTAAGTCGGAAAGATAATATTAAAATAAATTGCACATGTTTTTATAATTGTCAAAATAAATGGATAAAACGAAATGGGAATTTACTTTGCGTAGGATGGAGAGGTGATGTTCTATCAAACTATTTATATTTCAAAATCAGTTTAAAATAATAAGTAAATAATAGGTAGGTAGCTTAAAAAAAAAAAATCTTTTTAGAAATCATTCAAACGTGCTAAATCATTATGTAATGAATTAGCATTTTAAAAAACTCAGCATTAGCATATGAATTGTGGTCCTATAATGAGTTACTTACTGGCCTGTGCCTAGCGGACATCCTGTATAAATTATTTTAATTCAGTTTATATTATAATTTTATCTAGAGAAAATAGAGTAGAGTAAGAATTAGTTTACATGTATTATATTTTTATATACAAATAAAACTATAAAACATTGTAGTTGTTTAACATTGGTTTACATAAATAATCTAAATTTTCGAGACACGGAAAAGTATAAAAGAAAAGTATAAGACGCAGAAAATAAAGTAAGGATTTTATTTTTTATACTTACCTAGAAACAAAATGGAAGGACTTCTAAAAGATATCTCTAAGACTCTAAGACCTATAGTAGACTGAGTGTTAAGGGGCAAAAGGGAGAGTTGGGTAGTGTTATAATTCTATTTAATATAAAAATTTAAAAAGGTAAATAATAATTAGAGTATCTAAAAAAAAAAAAAATTGCTATGTTGGTGTATAAAATATATCAGGGATGTTTTTCGATCTATTACAAGTGTATACGATAAATAAAAAAAATCGTCTATTCTAATGCCAAGTATAAAAAAATATTTCAAAATTATTATATAATACAAATGAAATTTAAGCGTCAAAAAAATGTACATGAGCATAAATTCAAAATATTACAAGTATTAAATGACCTTACTTCAAATATTTAAATCTAACATAAAATTATGGATAATAATTCTTATTTGTTCATGAACTGAAAAAAAAAAAATTGTATACAGCCTTCTATTTTCTTTCTTTGAATAATCAGCCATTCGTCGCTGTGCAATACCTTTACAGCTATAATTCACTTCATTATTAATTTTCTAGTAAATCTTTCTACTCGTTGCCTTCGGCATAAGAGATGGTCTTTGACTGAATCTTCAACTCACAGTGGCTTCCTCTAGCAAAACTCATATCTCATTCGCCTCAATGTCTTCTTAATTAGCACCTTCTCTTTTATTTAATCACTACTTATATTTAATCAATCATATAATCTTTCAAAATATACTTTGATTCTTTACATTACATAATAAATAGTTACATATTTTGCTTTTACCACACATTTAAATAATTAACTAAAGAAAGGTCTTCATAATTATTTGAATGCTGTGTAAAGAATTTGTTATTAAAACAGTTTATCAAAAACATTGAACATTAATTTCAAAATTAATTGTAATTTTTTATTTCTTTAACAAACTAAAATGTAATTACAATTTTTTTTTTTCTAAATTGATGAAATAATAAAATATTGAGTGTAGGATTTAGGTACATCTATTTTTTTTTAATCATAATTTTATATTCAAATTATTTTTATGTTTTCAAACAAACAAAATAGATATCTAACTATATTAATCAGCTACATATTCCCACCAATAAATTATATATGTTTGGCTTTTCTGTTTCTATTGGGAACAAACCTAAAATGGGACTATTAGAACTGTTTAACTGGTCATTTAAACGAAATACTGGATTGGTTTTGGACGATTTTATTATTTTAGACATTTTCTATTAGATGTATGAGTTTCATTCCTGAGGCTTTTGTGAGTTTATTGTCGATTCTATTTAACCGCTTCACTGATCTGGCAATGTTTCCCTAGTAATAACAGCTTCACTGTTATTACATTAAACTTTACTTGATGTACGCACGATGGTATAGAAGGATCGATACAATTAGGATTGATGAATTAATTGCTATTTCAGTTGGAACTATTTTATTAGAAAACTCGTTTCGAATGTTAAACATCCATCTTCAGTTCTAAAACACAAAATGTTCAACATATCAGCACTATGTAAAATGGATTATATATACTAAAGTTTTCATGTAAGACAAGAAATCAAATATTGGTACTCACTTGAGGAAATCTAACAGATATCTGAAACATATCCATCGTGGAGGGGCCAGGTAGTTTAAATTTTTTAGGATTTTACCTTGGAATTTCCCCAATAAGTAATTGGACTTTTCCGTTCCTATTGGAAACAAATTTAAAATGGGGCTGTTAGAAATGTCCTTATTTAAAAATTCATAAAAATTAACATACCTGGCCCTTTCCCCTTCCGCGAAGGATATATTTCTGATATCTGTTAGATCTCCTCAGGTGAGTACCAGTACCACAACTTGATTTCTTGCCTTATATTTTTGAAAACTTTAGTATAAAAAATCCATGTAACATAGTGATGATGTGTTGAAAATTTTGTATGTTTTAGAACTGAAGATGAATGTTAGAAGTGTCAATTAATTCATCAATCCTCATTACATTTTAGTTTATATTTTTAAGCTTTTTTTGGAAATGGTCTGTATTGTTTTATTACTGAAGGTTATAGTTCAAATACTTGTTACATTTTAGGAAAGTCTTTGATTAAGGCTGAACAGTGGAGTGACTATAGTAGCGACAAAAACGAAGATCAGAAGAGAAATGTAGCTCGCACGACGAGGAGCCGAGCGACACTTCTTCACTCTGTCTAGTCGCTATGTCGCTCCACAGGACTCTGCACTCCACTGGAAGTTGAGCCTAAGATGGAGTAAGCGGTGAGGTACAATAAACAAAAGCTAACAGTTAGCCGAGATGTGAGGCGAGCAATGGTGGCCGTGATTCCCAGCTGGTGTTGCGGTGCGGGGAGTTCCCACCAGTGGAACACCACCTGTCCCCCTGTCCCACCAGCCCTAATTACACTCTGTCACTCCTGCCCTTGGGATTTTCTCTTAAATGATTTTTTTTTTCTTTTAATAACATCTCGGCTGGTTTGTGCGATTCATCTCCTCTAACTGGGAGCAGTCTTAATTATTGTCATAGCACCTGTTCTTGATTATGATTGATGAAACTCCGACTATTAAATAATAAGATTTGATACTCATGAGTTTCTGTAGATAAGGAAGGATTGAAGACAGATTATTTTTCTGGGATGGAATACCCACGCTGAAGAGATACACATATCCCCAAAAGGGATGCCTTCCAGTGGGTGGCCTAGTCACCAAAATATGAATCTTAACATTTCCTTTTTTTTTTTATCTTGATAATTTTATTCACAACCATCGAATGTGGCGTAACATAGTCCTTATAATAAAACGACAAATATTACAACTAGAAGACAACATTTGAAAACAATCCTGATAATAAACTGGGTGCCAGCCACATTTTTAAATTATTAATTAATTGATAATGAAATAGGTCCGACTCACATACATGTCAAACCAACCTATATGATTTTCTCTCTAAATCCGATTTTCCTGTTTTCCAATCTTTTATTAAGAAACTATTACATCTACGGGCATCTTTTAGATCTCAAATTAAAGCTTATTAAATTATTTCTTGAAGGATTTTTTGTAAAACTAGTACTTTAATCAGTATTCGGCCGAGAACTTGACTTTTTACAGAATAATTTCAAATTTTGTATTCCGAAATCAATTAATGTACAGAAATGCAATTGACACAAATTTAGTGCTCTTTAATATTGTAATAATGCTATGTCTAACATATTTTATATTTTCATGCTTTCCTCCAAAAAATCGTTTATTTACCATATCTCTAAGCGTGGCTATTTCACGCTATATCATGTATAAGTGAAAAAAAAAGTGTAGCGAAAATAGTGCTAAAATTTCGTGGTTTTTCGAGTACTACAAAAATCGCTTTTGCTTTTGAGGGTTGCCAATTTGGATTTTAACTACTCTTATGAGACCTAACAACTTATTAAGAAATGGTGGATACAAACTTTTTTTATTTGAGAATGTCCCAAGGCCATCTTCTTTTCAGGAGCCTCGGAGGGCTATACCATTTTTTTCCCCCGAAATTTGTTAACAAAGAGAATGGATGCTTTATTTACGGATGTTATTGGAGATGAGTATTATATCCATGTCGTGCGTGACTCCCTGTATCTTAGGCTAGCTATCTTAAAATCGGTTTAAGATGTTTTTCAATGTTCGTCTTTTAAATTAGTGTTATATATAAATATAATGTTTTGTAGTCAAACTTCTTCACGAACTAGTTACGATGTTCCCATTCGTAACCATTCGGATCCGACTGCAGAGGTCTCGAACCCTTACAAGAGCGGCGAAACAGCAGACATGACAGACTGGATCAGTGCGGTCAGGGGACGGATGTGATTGCGGTGGCCGTTGGAGCAGAGATCCAGTTCCCACGGATTCAGGAAGCAGTAGCCACCACCTGCTGGGGCAATTCATAATGGATTAGCTGAGTGTGCCCGCCGAGAATCTAGTCCAGATTTCTAGCCAGAAAATCTAGAAATTAGCGTGGATATGATCGATTCATGAAGTCTAATAAAAGTCTAAAGTCGTCCAATAGAACGTTTAAAACCCCACAAACTTGTAATAGAATTTGTAAACAATAAAAAAATCCATTTATTGAGCTCTGCTGCACAAGATTAATTAATATAAAGAAAACAATGTCTGTTAATAATGATATGTTAGAAAATACTGCGGTCTCCGGAAGAGAAATTACCTCTCCGGAGTTCTCCAATGACTGTTCGAGGCCTCCTACTCTCTCTTGATAGCACTGATATAGATTGGTAACCTGTAAGATAACCCGTCCTACTTGGGGTATATATAGTGGGGTGGAGGCAAAGACGTGCAGGGGGTTTTTAGAGGGAAATCTGTTAGTTGCTATGCAAAGTAGGCAGCAGCTTGGTCTTAATAGCCCCCAATTGCATACCAAAACTCTTGGTGATAGTGTTCACATTGGCTAAAAAAAAAAAAAAAATGAGGTAAGTTTATATTTCTCTGTTTTGATGTAATATTTATCTTGTTCTAAGTCAGTTATTTCAAATATGGTTTGAGGTATTTCCAAAGTCAAACACAGTGATGAGCATCATGGTCCAGCTTCACGTTATTGTTTCAAAACCGGTCTCGTCAGTAGTTTACATTGTTGGGGAAACCGTCATTATGGAAAATGGAAAATGGGTCAAATCCACGAACTGTTAAAGGGGCAAGTCCCCATACCCATAAACAGCTATAGAATACTTTCAAATTTCCAGAAGCGAATGAGGACACTTGTTGAGAATAAAGATATTGTGATGATAGAAAGCAATAGCAATAGGTTTCAAAAAATACTATCTTTCTCAGAAGCCTACTTCAGCATTTACTGAATATTCTATATACAAATCCATTCTTTGTTCTGTGTTTTTTATAATAATTTTTTGTACTGTTACTTCGTAAAATATAGTTGACTTGAGAAGTTCACTGATGTGTTTTGTAATATTGTTCCCCTTACATGCACTGCGGAGCTTTGGCCCAAAAAATGGGACAAAGCCCTGCAAATTTTTATTTCAATATAAACTTGAATTCCCAACTATGTTTAGCTTCAACCAGAAACGTATGTATATTACAAACTTATTCTATCACTAAGATAGGAACGGATGATAAGGAAGTATGTAGTAGGTAGGAATTTTCGTAGTTTGTACAGCAGTCCCGGGTGCCAGACTCGGTCAAAAGCTTGTTCTACATCGAGAAAGGCTCCCATGCAGAGACAACGTCCACCACACGATGACATTGCTGGATTGTGGAATGTGATGTTCGGAATCCAAACTGGTGGTCTGGGATTATGTGATTGGAATCTAGGATAGGATACAAGCGTTTTTCAGATGAGTTTTTCCAGGATTTTACCCATATTGGCAAGAGAGAGATAGGACGATATGAGGAAGGGTGTTCCGTGGCTTTTTGGTCTTGGGTATTATTTTGACTATGGATACTTTCCAAGGATCAGGAAAATATGTTGTTCGGAGTACAGCGTTATATATGAATGTTAGGAGCAGGATGGCTTTCCAAGGAAAGGTGTTTTAGGATATAGGATGTGATAAGGTCATGTCCAGGGGCTTTCTTGGTGGGTAATCTTTGGATGATACTTGATATTTCTGAGAGATGGAATGCTTTAGGAGGAGGGGACATTTGAAGTGGGATATTTAATTCTGTTCCAATACTTTCAAGATGATTTGGGTTAAGATATCAGGATGGGGTATAAAGGTATTGAAAAGGTGCTGGCCGAAAATTTGAGATTTTTCTTCGTCAGATCTTGACCACGTTTTGGATTCAGTTAGAAGAGGGTGATTACAAATTTTTGTAGTTCAGGAGTTTTTTTTGTGGCCATCCATAAGGATTTGTCATCGTGTTTAAGGTTTTCAGTATATTTATATAAATTTTGAATTTTGAATTTTTTTATTTCTGTTTTTAGTTTGTGAGTCAATTTGGTGTAGTTATTTTTGTCTGACGGACATCTGGTTTCTATGCCACCTAGCTCTTGCTTTTCGCTTTTTCTGTTAATAGATGCGAAGATGTTGTGGCAAATTACTCTGGAGAGAATTGTATGTTTTTCTTTTTGAGGTGTTATCTTTTATGCTATTGCGTATTATTGTCGTTAGTATTTCTATGGCAGTATCAATGTCTTGTTTTGTTTTAAGTGGAATTTTTAAGTCTATTTTCATTTCCAAATCATATCGAAAAACTGTCCCAGTCTACTCGGCCAGTAATCAACGAATGATGGGTGGGTTTAGGAACAGAAGTTTGAATATAGGGAAAGCAGTACCGGACTATGATCAGATGAAAGGTCATTTAGGGATTTTATTGTGAGCTGGGATGATGATACCTGGGAAGTGATGAATATGTCGAGGATATCGGGGTCGTTTTTTTTTGAGGGATGTCGGCCATATTACAAACTTAAATCCTAAAAACTAGGGGGACTCGCTGACTGCTAGTCCGCGCTCGGTACTGAAAGTCGAATCCCACACGTTAAATACATTAAAATTTATTTCGTGACGGTTCAAAATGACGAAATGAATCTTGACTTTCCCACCCTGGCTAGATTAGGTTTGTAACCTGTAGGATAACCCGTCCTTCCTGCCCTAGTGGGAGTATTTAGGGACGTCAAGCCCCAAAAAACAAACAACAACAAATCTTAAAAACTAAACAGTAGCACTGAAAGCAGTGAGTATAGTGATAACTAGAGACCGGATTTCTGTGTTATTGCACGTTTACTTCGGTTTGATTTAGCGCTCTCTAACCCAGGTAGTTATCTCATTTATAACCTAAGGATTCTTATTCTCAAATTTTATTTTGCACGAAATTGCACAAATTTGACTTTTGAGTTTAATTGCAACGAATTCGGGTTTTACTGCACGAAATTGCACAATTGAACCAAATTCATCAAATTTTATTCACTTGACCATTTATTCTTTGAAAATTCTACTTACGATTATTAGGCAACATTTATTTATATTAAATAGGTTAATTAGTTTTAAATTGAAAGTATAAAGTCGCTTAAAACAACTGTATTTGTGACCTACTACTTTTAAATGATCTTATTGAATTAGGAGCTTTGAGGATTTAGGTAAACAGGATCGAGGTACTTCCTAGAGCTAAGTCGTTTCCTAAGAAAAGTATACTCCCCGCTTCCCATTGTATTCCCCACTTCTGATTTAGCACAAAGAGTCAGTTGTTGACAAGATTTTCAAACAATAAACTTTGAAAATGCCAAAAACGGCCGCAAGTGTTTCTAGAAAATTGAAGCAATGGACAAATGAATATTCAGAACTGAGAATTGATGGGAACGAGGTGTTTTGTTCTTGCTGTGTGAAAACAATAGGCCACGATAGGAAATCTCAAATTGACGCACATTGCAAATCAGGTAAGTTGAATTATTAATTTATAAAAAAATGATTTTAGCAAGAATCAATCAACTTTGTTCGTATTATTCTCTCGAAATTTACTCATGGTGGACTAGAATTAAACTAAAAATCAACTTTCTTGAAACGGTTGTAATTAAATTAATTTTTGTTCTAGATTCCATAAACGACAGCTTGACCTTAAGAAAAAAAAAAAAAAAACCTGTGCAACAAAGTTGTCGTAAATTCCTTCCAAGCATCCTGTAGTAAGAATGGTGTTCTACGTTGACTTGTGTCAAGCATTAGTAGGGGATAATATTCCTTTTATTCAAACTACAGTCACCTTCTTTCCGAACCTTTTTATCAACTTACTCTCAGAAAAAAAATCATACCGGACGAAAGTAGTCTGAGAAAAAAAACTATTTAGAAGTTGTTTTTAACTCGACAATTTTGAAAATTCGAGAAAAAATTGGAGACCACAACATATACGCTAGGTCGATGAAACTACCGACGAAAGAGGCCTTTAGATTTGTAATCTATTAATCGGAGTTTCTTCATCCGGAGATCGAACCGACACCATCGTTGATTTCATGTAAAGTAATTTTGAATAAAAACCATGAAACGGTCTCACGTTTCATTAACGACAGTCTAATGGATTTTTTTAAAAATACTGAATACCAGAACAAAGTTCTGCTATTAGTGACAGATGCAGCTCCCTACATGATGGCAACTGGTCGTGCTCTGAAAACATTTTATACAAATATATGATTCATGTCACATGCGTTGCTCATGGGTTGAATCGGGTGCTTGAAAAAGTGCGAGACATCTTCCCCAGAAGTCAATATACTGGTAAACAACGGAAAAAAGTATTTCTCAAATCCCCATCTCGTGTGGTAAAGTATCGCAATGAAATGCAATGTGAACTTCCGCCAGAACCTGTTTTTAACGCGATGGGGTACATGGTTAAATGCAGCACTATTTTACGCCGATAATTTCCAAAGATTTAAAACCTTTATGAATAAATTAGAAGAAGACGAGATAAAATCAATTTTGAAAGTTAAAAATGTTTTAAATTCACCGACAATCATATCCGATTTAACGTTTATTAAATCGCACCTGTCAATCCTGTCAACCGCACTGATACGATTGGAATCCCGAAATCAATCTTTGCATTCCCAAATCGAAATTATTGAAACAATAAAAGAAGGTTTAAAACGAATTGAAAATGAAAAGGGAAGTATAGTGATAAGGAAGGAGAGAAGGCAAGGTGGTGAGCCGGTACGCTACTAACATTTTATGAAAGTGGATCTGAAACGCAGTTCTAAAAACATGCAACGCTTTCCTTAACACCTCAGCAAATTTTTAAAATTTGCTGATTTTTTTTTCTTCTAATAAAGATTTGGTGCGAAATGAGTTGTACACCCTCTCGCCTTCTGAAGGCGCGTCCTACCTTTTCTTGACCAATAATTAAAAATGTGGTCACTGCTCGACCTAGTAAATTCTCGATAATTAGAATGAATTTTGCATTAATATTTCACAATTTTTAATAAAATAACATTACGAGAATTGTCACTTCAGATTTAGGTTTCTTATAAAAATTTAAATGTATACAAATAATGGATTAATGGGACTACTTGTCTTTTTACTGGTTGTGAATGAATATAAATAAAATAAGAGAAATGTAATTCTTCTCAAAGATAAATTTATTATTATAAAAGTTCTGCAATTGTTGTTTATTTGGAATTTGTATTATGAAGGATTATTTGAGACTTCGAAAATTACAATTAATGATTTTTAATAAATATGGTGGGGTATATAAAATAAAGATTTGAATTCGTATGTATACATCTTAAAAAGCATATCTAAAACAAGACCTCCATTAAAATCATCCGCTATCCATCTTTACTCCTGAGGGGTGTATCATATCATATATGCGGGCCCCTCCGATCCATCTTAGGCTGGCTCTACCCTCCCCCCCCCCCCATCTCTTCCTGTCTGATACAGCACCTACATAGCCAATTTTCAAAGAATCTTCGTTCTATTAATTAAATATAATAGTATAATTTATGATTGTATATAATAAAATATAATTTATCTATCATCAAAAATACCAACCCTAATCTAGGTCATTACAGCGCGAATGTTTTTAACTCTTTCAGAACTATTAAAAGAATTGAAAAAGGCGGAAGGGAGCAAAAGATCGAAAATTAATAATAATAATACAGAATGTATGAAGGTGAAGGAATAAAAATTAATGAGCATAAATTCAGGCGCTGCGAAATTTTAAAATACAAGGGAATTTGATAACTGAAGGAATATGAAATCGGAGAATTCTTTTTTGCCTTAAATAAAATCCTAAAATCCCGATAATTGTCTCGACCTATGAATACTATTGTTTAGGAAACAGTAATAAAATCGGTGGTGACGTACAGAAGTCAATGCTGGGTTCTAATTCGAGAGAATGAGAGAATACTGAGGATTTGGGGGAGAAAGGCCCTTTGAAAGATCTTCAGAAATATCCACGATAATTGAATTATAGGGTCAAATATTCAACAAGAACGACTGTTTGGAGAGAAAATTATTGTTTCTATTACCAAAGAGGGAAGATTGAGGTGGGTTGACCACGTGCAAAGGATGCCGGAAGATAGACTAAGACTGAAGATGATGTACGGCAGGGCAGGAGGAAACAGATTCGTGGGGAGACCAAGTCTGAGGTGGCTGGGTAACGTCGAGGACGACCTAAGACTAGTGGGAGTGAGAGGTTGGATAAGGAAGGCGGAAGATAAACAGGGGTGGCTGTCAATTCTTTGTGAAGCGAAGGCTCGACTAGGCCTGTAGCGCTCAACATAATAACAATAATAATATGTTTATCTAAAATAATGTGTCAACAAGAATGAAGTAAGGTTATCAAAACTAGGATCTGGAGAGAGAAACATTTTTAAATATCAAAATAATTATCAATATATTTTAAAAACAAAAGACTAATAAATAACTATTAATAGAATTTCTTATAACTCCTAAATGCTTCAGCCTTGGACGTTTTCCAGATTTTTGGAAAAAGTCTAAAATTGGTGCTAATTAATAAACCGGGGAAAAAACCTGAAGATATTTCATCTATCAGACCTATATGTATTATTCCAACAGGTGGGAAAAAATATTGGAAAAAGTTAATACATAACAGGTTGTCGTATTATCTTTACAGTAATAAGCTCCTCAGTGAAAACCAATTTGGATTTACGCCACAAAAAAAGCACGGTTCATGCGGTAATGAAAGCCATAAATATTATCCAAAATGCCTTGAATAATAACCAGCATACCGCTATTATATCGCTTGATATCACTGGAGCGTTTGACAATGCTTGGTGGCCGTCAATTTTTAGTACTCTAATTACATATCAATGTCCACGTAACATTTACAGGATTATTTAAAGATTATCTTAGCAATAGGTCGTATCTTTAGTGACAAACAACGTTTGCATTACATAAAAATCAGTCTATTGGGACACCACAAGGCTCGTGAATTCCTAAAACTACGTGTACACATATATTAGTTACAAGTAATATTTGTTAATGTTTATAATATGGTATGTCATATGTAACTTTTATTATAGTGTTCACTGCAACTAATTCACGTATTAATTCCTAAATATTTCAGAATATAGTTTGAAACCCAAAAATTTTTTGAGATTATACAAATCAGTTGACCGCATTCTGGGCAGGCAGCCTAGCTTAGCATAAATGCATATGCAGACCGATGCATAAACATGTAGCAAATTAGGCAAATACCAACTTGTGTCATTAACCTTGCATATTTCAAGAGCACTAACAAGAATATATAGGAAAAGGTTTTGACCTTTTCTGTTAGTTGAAAATCAATTCGTTGAATGCTGCATAAAACTATTAATATATTTTTTCTCCCTTGTTTGATTTTTCGCTGCTCCCAACAAAATTGGTAATGTGTAAATGAATCTTGAATTATTATCATAATGTAATATAATATATAATATAATCAGCCTTTCCCTTTCCATCGAACAACTTTATACCAGCATTCCTTCCTAGCCCGATCCGCTACCATCTGGAACACTCTCCCTCATGAAATAAGACATGCTCCTTCCTTAAACTCATTTAAAACACTCCTTTTCCCATATCTCCTCACATCACAGTCAGACGCCTGTCAATATGAATTATAATTAACATTTAATTTGGTCAAATTCAATAAATCTGATACCGGTGAATTAGTTGATAAACTTTGTTATGTATAATAATAAACCTTTATTTGTTCAATAATGGTGCATAATCATTCGTTTTATAAAAATTCAAATTTGTTTTTACTTTAATTGTTCTTTTTCTTATACCAAGAAATAATCACTTCACTTACTATCAATCAACTCTACTATTCATATGTGTATGGTTGTGTGTATGGGGATATAGGTGAATATGTGCAGTATGTATAAATCGTGGTATCTGTAAAAATATTCTTCATTCAATGTACATATAGATATAGTTTATTTTTTTGTATATATTATTTATTTTCTCATGGTTATTTTTTATTTGATTTCATTTCTCCTTCTTATGTTATTACATTAATTGGATGTTCTTTATACAATTATTTACAATTAACCATATTTACATGTCTTATGTTCTTCAAATATAGATAGCTTTGTATGAAATTATGTAAGCCAGACAGTGATACAATTTTGTTACATGTACTTAGGAGACAATACGTCCCAGAATAAAGGTTATTTTTTCATTCATTCATTTCATTTCATATTAAGCATTATGTGCATAATGTACTGAAAAAAAGTTAAACTAATGAGTAGCGGTAATGTATGAATGGAATAAAGAATAGGGTCAAATTTTAAATAAATTTAATATTCATTTAGGTAGCTTGATAGCCGAGTGCTTTGGGACAAGGGTTGCAGAGCGCCCGGTACGGATGGGATTTGGTGCAGGTTTGAATCCCACCTGGGTAGGTTAAAGTTAATTTCTTAGTGGATCCACCAAATTAAACTGGATCTTTTCACTCTGGCTGGAATAGGTTGGTGACCTGTACAATAACCCATCCTTCGAGCCCTAGTAGGCGTACACACATCCACAATGACCTTAATGTTGCTAATTTATATCAATCAGATATTGGATTATTAATACACTGGAAATCCACTTCTGTCTCAGCTCGCTTCCCATATCATTCCCGATTAAATTTCATTAAATTAATTTTTCATAAATGTTATGAATATAATTTGGGATGGGAAACTTTGGTACTTTCGTATCGTCACCCTTTTTTGACAGCACATTCATGACAACCTATGATCAATTTTTCACTTTTTCCTCTTCCTGCTTTTTAGAATTTCAATTTTTTTTTTTTTTTTAATAATAATACTTGGTATAAAAACATAATTCATGAGAAACGACTCAATATTTTATTGTTTTTTCTTATGGATTATGTGGTGTTTTATTTAATTAATTAATAGTTCATCCATATTCAAATCATGCACTAAAACATGTGAAGCTGTTATGTCAAGGAATATTTATTGTTATTTACTGTATTTGCGACAAGTAAGTTTAAAGAAAATTATTACAATGACTTGTCAATAACACATAAAGAACTACTCACTAGTGGCACTAGAAGAAAAGCTTTACATTAGAAGGTCTCTTGGCCACCTTCTTTTAACACGCCTCGGAGGATTATCGGGAACTGAGTGTGAGGCAAGTTGGGAGACTAGTTGATTCGAGTGGGTATGGAGTTTACTATGAAAGAATAGGTATCTGGTCTGGGCCAAATTAGCAACATATGGAACATTAAGATCTTTATAGATAAGTTTATTTGTGGCATAATAACGAGCATTGAACAATTAACGAACGAATTTGGACTGTAAGGATTGGATTCGAAAATAATTGGAAGGTTTAGTGGAGCCTCAAAACTCTGTAAATAAGTCTTTTGCAATTTATTGGGAGCTTTGAACGCTTGTCTTGTAAATATTGGAGTAGTCAGAAATAACGAGTAGTTTCTTGTCTATTAAATATGGTCTGTGGAATATTGAAGTTAAATCAAGTCCAGCTTATTCACCCGAATACTTCAAAAAAATCTGACAGATGAAAAATATATCCATTTTAGTGATATAATTGTATGTTGGATACCGTAAGTTGTTCATTACAATTGCATTTTTTTACCTATTCTTATGATTGATGTGTTAAAGAAGTTCTTAAATACAATTTTTATCATACCATAATTTCGTTTCATTTTTTATATTTCTAGAAATTATATTTTCTAAAAAATGTTTTTGACCAAGTAAGATAAGATTATAAAAAAAAACAATTATGTAAATACGTATTTTTGTGATTTACTGGGAGCTTTGAGCACTTGTCTAGTAAATCTTGCAGTAGCTGGACGTGCAGTTTCTTGTCTTTTAGGTCTGGTATGTCTATCCATTTCTAAAATATTTAAATTGGACAAAGAAAAAAGTCTTGTCGCGTAAAAGATAGTGACGAGCCTCATTTGTTAAAAATAAGTAAAAATATAATTAATTTGTTGTTTAAAACAAACAGTAACGGCGGCGGAGAGCACAGTACCCACCGAGGAGCAGCACGGGTCGCGACCAACAGACCGTGTCTTCACACTTTTTCATTGTGTGGGCTAATTGTACCAGGAATCCCCCCGAAAAAAAATATGTTAAAAATTATTTTCTTAACAGTTTTTCAACTGCTTGTGTCCCCTGGTTGAAGAAGATGATTTGATAACGGTCGCAAATAATTGTCTGTAATTTTTATTATGGAAGTAAGAGGTTCTGTTTTGTTTATTTAGAATATATTTCAGGGGACGTTTTAATCTTAACAAAAAGGTAGGTTCAACCCTATAAAATTGAGAATGACTTTAGGAATTAAATGAATAAACTATACTAGGCACAGTAAAAATTATATCAAATCTAAAATAAAATAATAATCTATCTAATCTTAATGGAGATGGCTTTGCGACCTTAGGATACAGGAATTTTATTGAAATGCTACCAATTGTTAGCTTCTTTACGAGTTATTTTAATTATTATCTCACGTATTTATTACATATATATATTATATATATGTAATAAATATAAAAAATACATTTTTTTAAACATTTAATCGTTAGGTGCTGATCCCAATAGCGGTAACTAATTACTGGGTAACCTCCCTCTAAAGTTACTTCTATTTTGGTTCGAATCTAGAATTACTTGAATGTTTCGATTTTTCTTCAAATAAATAATTTTAGGTTAGTTTAATTTAAAGAAAATTTGTTTAATAATCTGTTCAACAATAATGGCGGCAGAAAATGTTGCGTTCACGCAACTAGACCTGTAGAATATTTTATATATGTAGAATATTTTTTTTTTTTCAGAGATAGTTAATTCGATACATTTATAAACGCTACAATAATACTGTTTAATGAAAACTTTTATTGTAATTGGATAGAAAAGAAGATAATCAGAGGTCCTAATTGTAGCGATCATTATTTTGCTGAAAATAACATCTTAATATTACTATTCATAAGCGTTGAAAAATTACCATTGTACTTTTATTTTGCAATAGATTAAAAAAATACAATATTTATTTAAACGAATATTTTAAATAACTAAAAACCATACATAATAAGCTGATGTAAAAAAAAAAGAAAAAATATTTGAACTCATGTAAATAAAAAAAATTGTTAAATTAATCTTGCATATACGTAACGGTGAACATAGGTGGGTTAATAGAATGAAAATATGCATTTGATTATCGTCTAACGTTTTGAAATCACTATATATATATAATATCAAAATTATATTTTATCGACCCTTAGAAATTATATAAATAACTATTTTACAATATTCAGGTTATAGATCCTCCTTTAATAAAGGCGGTTGTCGTGAAGAAGTGGGTAAGTCAAATTACCTTGAAAAGGGGATTTTTAATATCTGCTTTACAAAAAATAGGTTAAGTTGCGCTTCTTAATAAGGCCTTAAAGTATCTGTTTTGGCGCTTCTTAATAAGGCCTTAAAGTATCTGTTTTGGCGAAAATGGTATTTCTAGAGTAATTAAAGGATTGATTTGAAAACAATCAAAAATGTCCTACTTATCCAATTTTTTACGAATGTGTTTCTGAATTTTGGGTTATGGGTTTCACATTTTTTTTTTTCTCTTTATTTGTGTCTAATGGACTAATTTTATTTTATGGAATAATTACTTTAGCTATCTGACTAATTCAGAAATAAATATTTATTTGTAAATCACTCTGGAAAAAATGAGTTTTTCCAAAAATTCGATTTTTGGACTTTACCCACAATTCACAAGTGCCACAATTCACTAGGTATGAAAATGAAATTGCAGATGTTTTGAATTTCTGAATGTTCCTACAATCTGAATCAATGAACATTCTAAACGTGTAATAGAAGTGGCATATTTCTAATTATATATTACACTTAATTGATAGAGGAAAAGGTGTAAAAACAAGTACTAGTGTAAATATGGGCACCCTTCCCAGCTGGCTAAGGGAAATATTGAAGATTGGCGGTGAGGACTGTCTATAAAGCCATTTGCTAATATAAGATAGCAAAGTGCATTTGGAACCATTCTTTCAACTAGTGTGGATGCAGCTTGAATCATTGTGCAGATTGGTGTTCGTTCTGAACTGTAAACTAAAAAAAATAATTTCACAATGATATCTGGAAAGCGGAAATCATAAGCTACTTTTTAAAGCACAGCTTTAGTAACGTACGCTTTAAGGTTACATATGATAGCGGCCATCTTGCATAAGTGGAGTTGGTGTAAATATGGGCACTCTTTCTTGGTGTAAATATGGACACCCATTTCCCCGGGAACTTCGACATATCTCTTGTTAGAGATCACAACTTGCATCTTTTGTGATAGAAAGTTCTCTGAGAGGTGCGGGTTAAATGTTGCCGAATGCGATTTATGTAAATAATTTTTTTTTTCCTCTAACAAATAAACTCTCTACCGTTTCGAATTATTTTATCCTGTTTTAAACTATTTTTTGTGACTTTTTTGAAGAAAGCCTTTTGTAAATTGACGTTTTTAAATTAAATATTTGGTGTTAATCATTGTTTTGCCTTATCGCATTTATGAAACGTGTTATAGCTGTAAATGAAAGACAAAAGTCTAGAATTTTTCAAGTTAAAAGTAACTTTAAATAAAAAACAAAAGAGGGTGCCCAAATTTACACCTTTTCTTCAACAAAAATAGAGCCAGATAAATATATTTATTTTTTAATAGTTTCATTAGTTTTCCAATGAAGGTCTGAATGGAATCGGAAAATAAATTACTCCTTCATGCTGCATAGAATATTCTCCAAACAAGGTAATTCTAAAAAAACAGTGGACAGTGGCTGAGTAATATAAGCCGAATAGGAGATCAGTATGCAAGGTGGGGAGATGTAAAACACTTTAGGAAAAACGTCATGTCTAGAAAATTAGTCTCAGCTCATTCCCAATGCCGCCCCGCACTCGGGCTGAATCATCCTCTTCACAGTTCACTGTCGTCCACAAATTAGAACATTCTATCATAGGCGGTCACACATTTCCATAAATATTAGTATTATATGTGGTTTGAGGACTGTTATATAATCTTTTGTTGATAATAAACATTACATATCAAATACGAAACAATTATTCAAATTTATACTTTTGACTATACAGTAAAGATGGGTCGAGAAGGCGACAAATCAGCTGCTTTTATTTATTTATATTTCTACGATTAAAAATAGGTTGATTGAAATGAAGATATGGCCTTAATTAATATAATTGTTAGTTTAAACCATCTTTAAAGTTTGTTAATTATTCTAGGAATAGAAATTTTTTTATTTATTTATATATTTATTTTTTTTTTTTGTAATCGATTATCGCACTTTAAGGAAGATCATCATACTCGTATTAACAAAAAATAAATTCAATACCTTCTTAAATACTAAATAAAAAGCAGAATTTTGGTTTTGTGTCGTAATTAAATAATATTGATTCTTTATTGAAATGTAATATGAAGGTTGGAACAATAAAAAAGAAATTGCTATTTTTGCAAATTGCTTATTTTTATTTACGATTACAGGTAAGAAATGTTTGTGTTTTATATAAATATATAAATCCATAACAATACACATTTTTTGATAAAATTCCACATTTCACAATTTTCTAAACTAAGTAAAGTAAATTGCTGATTCTTTCTTTTATTAAAAAAACAAAAAACAAAAAAAAACCACTCCGTTACATACTAGCCCTTTTGTAAAAAAAACAACAACAGAAAAAATATAAGATGAACAAAAATTTGCAGCTACTGACGGCTATGAAGATACGAGTATAAATGAAGCGCCTCAACGATTGCCGATATCACCCTAATTATTTTTCTAATGCGGTTCATAGGATCATTACCAGAGAGGGTAAATATATTTTTATTATGAATAAATATTTGCTGGTCTCTCAGAAATGTGTTACTCCGTCCAATGTGGCATTTATTTCTATTCATAGACTAAGTTTTTATAGAGCTGGTTAATTTCTTGGATGTTATTAAGCTGTTAGAGTGGACGGTGAGGGGGGGGGGAGTTCCCGAACTGGCTTCGGTTTGTAATATTTATGAGTAAACGGCCTCAGCCAGTTATGAATATGTAAGCAAGCTTTCCATTGTGTTTTCCGGCCACAGGGTCCTTGCCTCCTGCCGGGGGGTTCAAGATCTTTCTGGAATAGGCTCCTATCCGGGTATTAAACTTAATTTTGTAAAGGATGTAGTGAACAATGATCAAATTAAGGCAATATATACTGAAGTGGGAAATGAGTACATAAATACATTTTCTTATTCGTACATTCGTGGAACACATCTTCCTAACTCCATATACCATGTCCTCGTTTAGGGTGAATAGCGCCCTGAGCTGCAAACAGCTTTGGCGCCTCCCCCCAACCTCCCTGCCGAGGGGTCTGGAATAGCAAAAGCAATTTTCATTAATAAGACCACAAAAGTTGTGAGCTTCAAAGGTTTATTCAACACCAATAAAAATTGAAGTTAGTACATAGTAAGTACAAAAGCTTTAGTAAAGGAATAAAGTTAAATAAACCTTAACAAAACATGAATAAATGACTTCAGCTACTCTTTGCCATGTTGCTCCTACACATAAAGCCCTCATAAACCTTAACAAAACATAAATAAATGGTAGATTTTCATCTTGATACTCGTTTAGGCGAAGTTTTCTTGTCTGTAAAACAGTATAATGTACTGAAACATAATTATTTTTACAGAAGCAGAGTAGCTTTTTTGTTGTTTCCAAATTGAGATTTTCTTTAGTGTGAAACATTACAACAAAACTAATCAAAACTTTTAAATTTTATTGTAACAAATTTTTTTTGCGAAATTTGGTGCCCCTAAAAATTTGGCGCTCTGGGCTGTACCCAGCCAGCCCTTATACAAAGTGGGGCCTGCCATATACCCAATACAGCATAGGAGATGGATTGCCTCTTTACTAAAACATTTGTAACTATTGCCATGTCTGGTTTAAAACAATTGGAAATTAATCTATCTACAAACTGCAACACATCGATACTATTATATATAAGGACAAGCCATGTATCGTTTAATTCGTCTTTTAAAATCTTGTATTGTTGTATGCAATTGAGAATTATGTGTTCGATAATATTTATATAGCAGTAATTTTTCTCCTGGTTAAAATCGTATTGATTTGTACAAAAGCATTAAAAGCATATATGATCATCCAATTTTTAATTTTAATATGTTCAAAGCTCCCAATTAATTACAAAAGACTCATTTACTTGACTGTGTTTAGACCTATATGGACGTACGGAGTTGAGCTTTGGGGCTCTACTAAACCATCCAATTCTTCCCGTATCCAATCCTTACAATCCAAAATCCTTCGAAAAATCCTCAATGCTCCTTACTTTGTCACCAATAAACTTATCCATAAAGATCTTAATGTTCCATATGTTGCTGATTTAGCCCAAACCAGATACCGATCCTTTCATAGTAAGCTCCATAACCACTCAAATCCCCTAGTTTTTCAACTTGCTTCCCACTCAATTCCCGATAATCCTCCGAGGCGTCTGAAAAGAAGATGGCCCAGAGATCTTCTTGTGTAGATTTTGTTTTTTATTTTTTTTTACTTAAGTCCTACTGATGAGTAGTTCTTCTCAAGTTTAGGCACGTTATTGTAAACTTTTTTTTTTAACACATTTACTTGATATATACTTGTACAGTTGTAAATTTCAATAAATTGATTTAAAAAAAATTTAATATATGAGTTTGTAATCCAGATGGACAGAGACTATTAAAAAACTCTTGATAATGGACTGCATTATCAATCTTTGTAACTGATGGCCCATGAATCATACTTTTACATACATTATCAAAAAGCAAAGGATCAACACTTAGTTTTATAATAATTATTAAATTATGGTTTCAATAGTTTTACCATTACAATCGCTACTATGGCGAATGGTGCTAACCACATATCGGTCGATTTTCAGACTTCACTGAAGTCCACATAATACACCACATATTTAAATCTTTTTTAAGAATTTAATTGAAACTGAGTAAATTTCATTATTCAAATTTCAAGCTGTACTTTTGTAACCTCTCATGTAGAATGGCTCTCGCCACCTATCGGTCAATTTCCTAACTTCATTGTTATCTAGCTAATTAAATAACAAATTAATTTAAAATAATTATATTTTATCATTGCTAAACCTTCCTGGAGCTATAAAGTAGATGTTAAAATTTGGTAAATATTGGTTCAGTAGTTTTCACGGTTAGTGATTACAAACGAAAAATAGCTTGTCCTTTTAAATAATAGTATACATATGCAATATAGCGCAAAATTTAATTTATAAAAAACAACCCTGACTTCTTCCCCTGAAGTTATTTTATATTTCCTAATCGTGCAACGTGGGGAGGGGGCTATTTTAAACGGGGGTCGAGATAATGTAGAACAAACGACGTAAGAAGAAAGCTAATGGACGGCTAATAAAGAAGACGGCAGTGAAGAAGCGGGAGCAGCGGAGCGCTAAATGAAGGCAGAAGGAAGACAAAATCCTGAGCTGACCGGACCGGGCCTTTATCACTGACGCAGATTGATGTTCATACCCCGCCAGCTAATTGATGGATCTCCCCCCGGAGCTGACCATAAAACTGTCCCCTGCGCCATTAGCGGATATGGTCTCAGGGGGGTTGTTCTTGTCTTGTAGCGGTTAGTTATGTGTCGGGGCACTTATGTTGTTCCAGTATCAAGTCCAACCAACTAGTGGCAGGCAAATGATTTGTCTTATTTAAAGTGCCTTTAAACGAAACATGGAATTGAAAATAAACAATAATATTTTAGAAAATTCTATTATTATTTTTTAGTGTCTAATGAATCAAGTCAATTTAATTGAATGATTGAATATAGGGAAGACTGTTGTACCTTGAAACACTTTTCTGATGTTTGGAGATGGCAACCCCAGTTTACTGTTTACGCAGCCCCAGTTTACGCAGCAAAAGTATTTGAGCGATTACCTCCTACCCAAACTTACTCCAGAGTTGACATTGAATAATTTGTTATCTATTAAGAGTATAAAGCTATTAAAAGATATTTATTTATTTGTAATTTACTCATTTATGCAGATATGGATTAGGTATCTCAAAATGTTTTCTTTGATTTTTGTAAAAAAAGATTTTTATTAAGATTTATTTATTATGTGATTTATAAATTAGTGGATTTTGTGTTTATATTCGATTTTTTTTTTAAATTTTAACCGATTAAGTTTTGTTATGAAATCAACCACCTTTAATTTTATATTTTTTGTCAATATACAGTATAGGGGCTCTTGTTATTTTGCACTCTAGCGGATATTTTGTGAGTTAAATTGGTTATATTTGGTCGCAAATCCGTAAGTGTGGTTTCATCTCTCTCGATGAAGAGCTTCTTCGTTTTCCTGACATCTGATTTTTTTAAAATATCGCTTCCCCGGAATATTGTTGTTTCCTGCGACGTTTTTTGAAGTATGTAGTCTGATTGCTTGCTCTGGGGCTACTATAAGATACCGTTTGGGAAGGTGCCCAGTCAATTCGAGATAAAGGAAGAATGTGGACTGATTTGCGGGTACTTTTTCCTATTGGCGTGTCATATTGTGCTTTGAAACATTGAGGGTCTTGTACCTTGAAACAGTAACACACCTGTAAGGAGTGAAACTCTTGTATCTTGAAAAACTGATTTGTTTCACATTTGATTTTGCAAAATACCTGAAAATGCCGAGGACTAAGGAAGGAATCAGTTTTCTAGTTTGTCGTTCAAAATTCTAATTCAATGATATTTCATTAATCCCTGTTAAACGTCTAACTTGGAATCCACATACAAGACTAAAACGACAAGAAACTGCCCGTCGTAACAGACTACTTCAACATTTACTTGACAAACGTTCAAAGCTTCCAAATAATTACAAAACACTCATATACATGACTGTGATTAGATCTATTTGGACGTACGGAGTTGAGCTTTGGGGCTCCACTATCCTATCCATCTCTTATTCAATCCTTACAATCCAAAATCCTTCGAAAAATCCTGAATGCTCCTTACTTTGTCACCAATTAACTTATTCATAAAGATATTAATGTTTCATATGTTGCTGATTTAGCCGAAACCAGATATCTATCTTTTCATAGTAAGCTCCATAACCACTGAAATCCATTAGTTTTTCAACTTGCTTTCCACTCCATTCCTGATAATCCTCTGAGGCGTCTAAAACGAAGATGGCTTAGAGACCTTCTAAAGTAGAATTTTTATTGAAGTGCTACTGATGAGTAGTTCTTTTCAAGTTTTGATATGTTATTGAAATCGTTGTCAACACATTTACTTGATGTATATATTTTGTGTATTGTAAATTTCAATAAATGGTTATCAAATACAAAATAAAAATAAAAGTTTCTAATTTTTTTTATATGTCGTTCAAGTTTATATAGTTTATAGTTAGTCAAATAATCAAACTCTAAGAACACTAAAAATTCTGAATTCGATTCTTCACAACTATTGGTTTGCATTACATTGACGGGCCACAGGAAGAAAACACTTTGCCTCAGGTTTCGAAAAACTAAACAATTAAGTAAAAAGTGTTTGACATCATCGTAAGCTTGAGGTGTTTCAAAGGTGTTGTGAAATTTCTATAACATAGGTTGAACTCGGATCGCGCTACTCGATCGAAATCTAGACTTCATCCGGAGGATCCTTCATTTCATCTTCGAGGTCAACGCTGTGCCTTTTAATAATTTCTAAATTCAAACAAGTCAAGATGTCATAGGTTCTTACATGTCAAGTAGTTTTCTAAGCTCTCCAAACCAATTATGAGGCATTGTGATAGTTTTACGAAAAACAGAGAGCCTGTCGTAACATATTTTTACATACAGCTGATGGTCCTCCATATCCAATATTTGAATCCACCACTTCAGTATCCTTTTTTTTTTTTTTTTTTTTTTTTCAATGTAATTATTATACATGTTAAACTATTTGGTATATTCCCTTATAAATGCCTTACATTAAAAACAAGAAATTACTTTCGTCCGACAACAGCCTTAAATTCGTTCTTTGAACTTGAATTTCATTTCACAACAGGCGAGCATTATTGGTAAAAGGTTCACATGTGGAGTATCACAAGCCCCTAACCAACTACCAAGACGCAACCGTGACACATTGTGCAGACGATATAGAAAAAGTGTGACAGAAAATAATTGAGAAGCTCACACTATTAAACCTTATCTTACCAAAAACGCTGAAACTTCCGCCGAATTCAAAATTGATAACTGTGAGGATAAACTTTCGAAAAGTTTATTGTTCATCTAGGTGTTGCATTTGACAGGCCCCTTTAGTTTTCAGCCCACATAGTAGCCACTAAAAAAATTAAAAAAAGTGAGATTGAAATCATACATGCTGAACCACTTAGTATTAACTGCTTATAGGCCAATATCAATAGGCCCAAATTTTATATTCTGCACGAAGTCACTTACTTTATTGTTTTATCTTTATTTTTTTTTTGTCACTATTCTCCTTGAGACCCAGCTAAGAGAACAGCCCTGGAAACTATTTGAGCCTGGCTTGCACTCGCTGAGCATGGAATACCTCCCACCTAGTTTGAAGCTGTTTACTTTAATTTTTTTACTCTTTTTTTTTTACAAATTTTTTATTCACACCTGTTATTGGAGTAACAATTAGTGACTTTGCTGATATTGTAATAATACAGGCGTGTGGGAGACTAGCACTCAACAGTGCCTCCTGGCATAGATTAAAAAACAAAACAAAAACAAATTTGAGCCTCTCATCTAGCCCTCTGTCTATGAGGGTCGTGGCCATATCATTAATGAGTATGTTATTATGTCTATGAAGTCTGACTTTATCTCTAGTTAATATAGCTAACTTTAATTTAATTTTTACTTTTTATTTTTATTTCAATTTATTTTAGTTATAGCGGTTAGTTATGTATACATTGATTGTACATATTGTATAAATGAATTCTTTGTCAGCCAGATTACCTATTTCCATTAACTGAGGCAGCATGTAATTGTTCAATAAAACAATGTTAAAAAAAAAATTTAGGTATTTTTTAAAAATGTTTTTTCTCCATTAATATTGTTTAAGGTGATTGTTTCTAAAAACCTGTACAACTGATCAACTAAAACTATTTCTACGAGATACCTATAACTATTTCCGGTAATAATATTTGAATAAGAGATCCATAAATAGGATTGGCTAGTATATCAGATAGAAGGAAGGGCTGAACAAATTACCAATATCTGGAGCTGCAGACAGCCGACCAGGCTCATGAACGTTTATTAGTGATCGTAAAATACTTTGAGTATTTATGATTGGCGTTAATCGCCCTGTTTATGGTCTCTGGGAAGGGTTCCATGCCCGCACCACCGCTTTCAGCAAAGAGATAGGAACCAACTACAACCAGAGGTTCTGGGTTTTGAAAAAATCGAAGTCAAAGTTAATTAATTATTTAATTAGAGTTTAAAAGATAGAAATGATTCCTAAATTAGAGTAGTGTTTTATGTTTTTTACATTTGTGGTTTATCAATAATAATTGTTAAATATATCACTTCGATCTTTAAACACACACTAAATATATATCTATAAAAGATAGACGTTATCATTATACAAATTCGTTATTTTATAGAATCAATAATAAAATCAATATAAATATTCATTGCATTTGAATTGCTTACCAATGTATTTATCCAGCTTTAATGATATGATATTATACTAGAGGTAGCGGTGAAATTCCCATTTAAAAGTAACACCACCAAAAAATTGGGATTTTTTATTCAATGACAAGTTTAGAATGAGAAACATTCATCAATTATAAAAACATTCAAAAGTTAGAAAAATCAAAACTTTGCTACATGATTTATATGTATCATTTTTTTTTTTTTTTTTTTTTTTTTTTTTTTTTTTTTTTTTTTTTTACATTCCGCATCTACTCACATGAGTCATTAGCGGCTCAATATACATATTAGATTTTGTCGAACAGTTTACAAAATTTTAGAAATTCAAAAATGCTTCTGACCTTCTCCTCTGTGTCTTCCAGTGCTTTATCTATATCCGAGGGTATATTGTACTTTGTTCTGGCGTCAGAGTATAGTGTACATGTTGTTACAATGTGTTTCAATGTCAGTGTTGTCATGCATGTTGTACAAATCGGTGGTTCTAGGCTTCTCATCAGGTAACCGTGGGTAAAAGCTGAATGTCCTATTCTTAGTCTCGTCAAGATTATTTCCTCTATTCTTGATTTTCTACAAGATGTTGTCCAGGGTCGTGTGTCTTGTTTAATTTCTTGAAGTTTGCTGTGTATTTGGTTCCATTTTGTTTTCCAGTGATGGAGCAATTTTTTCCTACAGGATGTTTTTAAGTCAGAAGTTGTTGTAATGTCCATAATAATGGTTCCTGTTTGGTTCATTATTTAGACGTTTTCGGTATTATTTAAGAAAACAGCAATTCGGTTATTTGATATTCTGTTTGCAAAATTTATGCTTTTAGGGCCTACAATGTCTCCTATAGCGATAATGTATTTAATTATGGGTATGCCGCTTACAGCAGGGAGCAAAATGCCTTGTTCATTTTTAGGTGTTGCTAATGGTGATGTTTGAGGTTCGTTTTTGGTGATACTTGCAAAGGTTTTGTGATGTTAGAGGGGTTTTCTGAGACTTTATTGTTAATGGAATTCATATTAACAGCTATAACAGCAAAATATTGGTATCTCTGTTTTAGGTTAGGTTACCTCAAACAGAGAACCGGGAATCTGAAAACTAACTATTTTTGTTGGATTACTACAAAAATGTGAAACTTACTTCCTCCTCGAATCCAAGAGACTTTTATTTTCCCCCAATTTGACTAATATTCTTCAATCCTTCACCGAAATTGTTGCTCACAAAATTTAAGGTTCCTACAGTCTAGATAGATCACTATCTATTTACTAAAAACGTAATACAAGAAATCAAATATACTTGTACTAATATCTCCGGCGAGTTCAAAAGCAGACTAGTGAGGTAGTGAGATAGTGACAGTGACACACTTTCCTCTCGCTAGCAAGCGAGTTGGAATCACATTAATTAGGATTGATGAATTAATTGCCACTTCTATTGGAATTATTTGATTAGAAAACTAGTTTCGAATGCTTCATTTCTGGAACATACAAAATTTTCGGCACGTCACCACTATGTTACATGGATTATATACACTAAAGTTTTCAAAAATATTAAACAAGAAATCAAATATTGGTACTCATCTAAGGAGATCTAACAGATATCTGCAATATATCCATGGTGGAAGGAAAAAGACGGCAGATAGTTTAAACTTTTCAGGTTTACTTTGGGATTTCCCCAATGAAATTGGATTTTTCTGTCCCTATTGGAAACAAATTTAAAATGGGGCTATTGGAAATGTTTATCTGGTCCTTTAAACAAAAATCTGGAACGGTTTTGAACTAAATATTTATGAATCATTAGAATCGTTTAAACCCGAACCAGATTTAAGATTTGTACAATCCTAAATCGTTTGAAAAATCCTGAATGCTTACTTTGCCACAAACTTACCCTTAAAGACCTTAGTGTACCATATGTTGCCAATTTAGCCCATACCAGATAACCTTTTATAGTAAACTCTATAATCATTCAAATCCACTAGTATTAAATTGCTTCCCATTATACTTCAGATTACCCTCCGAGGCACCTGGAAAGAAGATGATCACGGAACCTTTTAATATAGTACTTTGTTTGAATTGCTACCAATGCGTAATTACTTACAAGCAATTATAAATATTATCTTTGCATTTAAGAGCTGTATTCGTTTTTTATCATATACAGTTGCAAATTTCTATGCATACAAAAAAAAAAAAAAAGAAAAAAGAAGATTAATGGAGATTTTTTAAAGGATTTAATATTGTAATGATAAATTACAGATAAATACAAAAGTTTTAGTTTCATAATATGATGGAGTTTTACTCTCAGAGGATTATGTTTCAAAACAAGAACTTCTTATTTTTTAATTACGATATCAGTGAAATATTGGCGCAGTCAACCGAAAAAAGTCGCAATTGAACCTTTCGGTCCAATCAGAGGTAGAAAAGGTAGCAAAGACAGACGAGGTAGGTGTAGGTGGCTGACCTCAGCTTAGCCCATATCTCACTTGTCATCTGGCTTCCTCCTCGCGCCACTGGGTGGTCTCTTCTCTTTAGTATCTTTTCACGTTTTAAATTTTAAATATTACATTTAAATATCTATTTTAGCCTGAATTGATTTAGCATATACCGAGGTGTAATCAGTTTCATAAAACGTATTTTACATTTATGTAAATTTACGTATTACATTTTTTCATTGATATTTACAACTATATACAATAAGTAAATGTGCGGTAAAATGAATACAACGACATTTCATTGACTTGTAAACAATTACACCTTGGAGGGTTTTCGGGAATCGAGTTAGAAGCCAGTTGAGAATAGTGGATTCGAAATGATAGGTATGGATTTGAAGTTTATTATGAAATGATAGGTTCTTTGTTTGGGCCAAATCTGCAATGTATGGGAAATTCAGATCATTGTGCATAAATTTATTTGTGACATAGTATGGAGCATTGAGGATTTGATGTAGGATTGGATATGATAAGAATTGGAAGGTAAGTTTACGTTGAAGGGTAAAGATTATTTGTTGAGATTCGTTTGGATTTATTTTAATTTAACTCTCTAATTGGTTTATCCTATCATTGTTTGTCAACTGCATCAAAAGTTATGTCTAAATTAATATTTAGGTTTCAGGTGATTTCCTATAAGCATGGTGGCGACCATGTTATTCATTAATAGTAATGCCCATTGTATAATATAATAGTATTGGTGCTCAGCACAGTGTTGCAGATTTCCTGACAGAGATCGGTAACTTTGCCTGTATAGGGGCAACGCACATTATGTGCGCTATGTCAATAAACGGAATTAATAAATTATGTGAAATAACAAATGTTTGCTGTTTCCCATGCTATGTAATCTAAAGATTATTATGTAGTGTAGAATAGCTAATTCTAGAAATAGCGTTGTAAATAACAAGCAGCACACCACAAAGATTGGTAAGTCTCTCAAAATGAGAACTTATGAATCATAGTAAATTCGACTTTTAAAAGTATTAACTTTTTTTTTAGTGAAACCTTGAACTTGACTATTTGTACTAAATGGCTATTCCTTTTGTACTGGGCACTAGCATATATGTTTATTTGTTTTTATAAATTTTCATATTAGTTTAGATGTTCGGTACTCGACTAAATATTCCAATCTAAAATAATAAGTAGCTAAAAACAAAAAGTAAATAAAAAGATATGACCATTCAATTATATGATTGTAATTAATAATCTACATTACTGATAACTAATGGGCATTGCTTCACAATTTATTTCAACTATTTACCTATACATTTACTAGATGTATATGTTCTATTATAATTATATCGGCACTATTGCAAGAACATTGGCCTCCTCCACAGCAGTCATCCAATCTCCACGATCCTGCCCTCTTTTCCTCCATCCTTGAAACTCCTTGAAGTTTTTAAATACTATTTTTAGCTGGAATTATTACCTACGCAATGAAAACAACTACAGTAGAAACTCGATAATTCGCCGTGAAAGGGGGAGAGGGGGTGACGAAAATGACGAATTACAGAATTTTTTGCTGGTAAAGAAACAAAAAAACATTTTAAACTATATAATCTAAACATCTTCAAGCAAATGTTGGTTTTCATCACTATTCTTAGTACATAGTCTGCCCCTAATGGCCACAGCTTATTCCCAGCTTCGAGCAAGTGTTTCCTGGGAAACATTGTTGCACGCATCAGCTACATTGAAAATGTTTAATTGAGTATCCTTTCCGAAATTCATTTAAATTTGTTCCTGAGTCAGAAGAAATAAAATTCTGTAGAAATATCTTCCAGTAGAGGAGTTTCAAATTTTCGATGACTCCATGATCCATCGGCTGTAAAAGGATGTAGTATATATTGTAAGGAAAACGCATTTTATAATTTCACCCACATCTAGTTTATTAGAGGATGGGACGGAGCGTTGTCTATAATTAATAAAGCTTTTTCAGGCAATTTTTTATATTTCAAATACTTTTTTACTTGAACAACGAATACATTTTTAATTTAAGAATAGTATTTAAATTTTTTATTTATAATTGCCAATAAAAAATAAAAAAAACCTGACGAATTACAGAATAAAACGAATTATCGAGTGACGAAATAACGAGTTTCCACTGTACTCCAATACCGGACCATTAACCGGGAAGATATGGTCTTGGGAAAATGGGTAAAAATTTTACATTAAGGGATTTTACAACGGTACTGTTTTTTTAGAGTGCTTTTAAGGAACATTATTAAAACTTCATATATAATAGTCTAATAGTAAATTTAATCAGCTTTAATGTGATAAAAAGTAATCGGACAAATAGTTTCGGAGTTATAGACAAAAAAGTACGACTAATTTTTTTTGAGACTGAATTTTTGGCCAAAGTTTTGCTAAACCCTTTGAACATTACCGTAAATATGAGCAAGTTTATGGAGGATTTTTGATTCGTTTAAGAAGCCATACCCATGACATAACATAAATATAAATAATGATTATTTGGCCCAAACCAGATACCTATCATTTCATATTAAACTCTATACCCACTAGTCTCCCAACTTGCCTCACACTCAATTCCTGATAATCCTCTGAGGCGTCTGAAAAGAAAATGTCCAAGAGACCTAATGTAGAGCTATCAAGTACTACTTGTAAGTAGTTCTTTACAAGTTATTGGCATGTCATAATAATCATTTCCCTCAAATTTCCTTGTTGTTTATAATGTGTACAGTTGTAAATATCAACCAACAAACAAAAAAAATAGGTTATTCGTATTAACTATATGATAATTGTTAATCCAGAGAATCGAGAGCTATAGTATCCGAAACATGTAGTAAAATCAATTACAACAGTATGAAGCTAAGAAATTTCATTTATAACTTCCTTCAGCATAATTGCAGTATCAATTAATGTTACACTTTGCCTCCTGTGGTTCACGAACCCGAGTCGCGGCGGGAAGAAGCGCTAAATTGCGACCCCTTTTGGATCAACAGGGGGAGAAAACTGTTTTGGAAATTTTCAGCTTGAATTGAATCTAAGCATTGTAAATAAGTATGAACGTGTTTTATTTTATTTATTATTTTTCTGTTCCTTTCATATTTTTTCTTCTTCAAAGCTGTCATAATTGAATTCTAATGGTTTTTTCTTCCTATTAAGATATCTTCGTAAATAAGAGATATATGCGTACTTAATAGAAAAATTATCTATTGCCCTCGATCGTAGCAGAATGTAATTTTTGTCAAAATAGAAGCTATATATAGACTTCTTAGCCGTTTTAATAACAATCAATCTATGTTCTATTTTTAATCGTTTTTTTTCTTTATTGCCCGACATGGATGGTTTATATATGAACTTATCTGCTTTTTAATTTAAATTTCTTTTCTTCGTGTTCAACAGGAAACGTCCTGCAAACAGGTTCCAAAGACTTCAGAATCAGTGTTTATATAAGGTCAAGTATGAAATTGGTTTATCCTTTCTACAAGAGAGGAGTCCATCGCTCTCAATGGCAGAAACGGCCTGAATAGGGAGTTAGGGGCTTTATTGTGTCAGTGGGGAAAGGCCCTACAAAGAGCGGGGACAAATTTTGCTAAAGAAGACTGCCCTGAAAGGACTCGGACCCATTGATGATGATGATGATGTTTTTCAGCGATCAAAGGTAACAGCGTTAGCTACAGTCGGCCTCCCACCAACCGCATTAGTGACCAGCCCCTGAAACAATGAGTGGTCATCCGCGGCTACAAAGGCTTACCCAGAACCTCTAATCTAGTTTCTGCCCTCCTCCTCTTTCGCTTTCATATCCTCCTCTCCTTCTGTACTCTTCTCTTCCTATCATCTCATATGAATTCTCATAATCGTATATCTCTCGCTTCGAGTAATTTAAACGGACTTTCCGGTATGGACGTATGATTTAGTAACAGAACAGTGTGATTCCAATATTTTTTTAGGTTCTCTTGAGGTTTCTTAAAATGATTACGGAGTACCAAGCGGAAATTTAAAAAGATAGAGTTGGAAAAAATCAATTTTAACTTCTAGGATATAGTTCCTAGCAACTTCCTCACCACGTACGCTGACGACACATGTGTGGTATCAGTAAATCATGATCCTTTTATAGCATCCCAAACTCTCCAGTCTCATATCATAAACCTTCTCGGGTTCGAGTTCAGCCGTAGATTGACTTCGAGGTCGAGAGACCCTCGTGGGGCACACGCAGACACTAAAAAAGTGGGTACCCTTCGATGGGGGGGGGGGGGGGGAACCTGGCTGTTGAGTCTGAATTCTGGCCAAATCACCTCCTTTCACAACCATTGACCCAGTAAGAGTACATTCTTAATTAAGTACTGAACCCAGGACAGCGGTACATGTTTTTTTGTTTTGTTTTTTAAACTAATTTTTTAACATTAATTAATAAGACGATTCATCGACTGTGATTACCTCATTTAATCTTTAATAAGAGAGTGGGGTACAAAGTTTAATTTCATTTTCACATGATAACATACCAAACTATCGTTATCTAATGCCAAGCCAAAATTTAAAGTCGAATTATAGCTTTTATTTTATTTATATAACAAAAATAAAAAAATAACATTCTTAATTATTAAACAGATACCGAAAAAACAGGTGCCAATTACGCGATGATAATATTTAAATTAAGCATATAAATTGTATCATAAGAATTGTTGTGAAAAATTTGTAATAATATTGTTGTTTGGTTATCTATATTATATTTATATCGGTTTTTATATTCAAAAGACTTGTTTTTCACTTAATTAATTAATTACTTTTTAAGAATATAATTAGGTACGTAATGAGAATTTTTTCTTTTGGATTATCCCTATTAATATATTAGTTAGTGGACTAATACATAACGATCTATATACATTTTTTCAGAGTATACGCTTCTTTGATCGACAGAACCTTCAACTTGACTTTTTCCTCAGCTTCATGCTATGACTCGTGAAAGACCATCCCCTCTGCCTCGCCTCGGTTGTTCCCATCACGGACAAGAGATGCTGCTAGGGCGTTGTTTCACACCTCTCATGACTACTTTTTACCTTTCTCATTGCTTCTTCCAGCTCTTGCTAAACGGCTGGTTCTTCATCCGTACCTCGCCCGATCTAACAGTTATGGGAACTTCTTTCAATCCGCGGTAGTCCATACCGCGCGGGTGGAGGAGGTTCAACAAACCCACTGCTAATCCCCGAAACAGTCTGGATCGGAAGCTACCTAAGAAAGGAAGACGATAAGAAAGAACGGTCCGCTAATAGGAGTGTTGCCAAGACAAAAGAAGGAACGCATGGAAATTCCCCTCGCTTCTTGCCCATATTTCACAAGGTGTCACACTTACTACGTCTTATCTCATCTGTTGTAGGTTTTTACTTCTTGCCTCTTCGGAAAGAAAAATTCAGTTGTATGTAAACACCAGGGAGCAACAGTGCATATTATTTATTATTTTATTTCTTAAACAGTTGTGTGTATTACAATAAATTAAATAGAAACTTATTAAAATCTCTCTTTTATGTCTGGTTATTGTTTGACTTTAAGGACAAACAAACAGCTTATAATTATTATTACCCTTGTATTTGAACAAATATCAAAAATAAATAAATAAATATATATATATATATATATATATATATATATATATATATATATATATATATATATATATATACATGTGTGTTCAGAGAAAAGAAAAAAGATAAGATACGAAAACAAAAACATAATCAAAAGGATTAATAAATTTGATATGTCAAATTAAATTATATAATCCAATACATTGAATTTTATTGTACCGAATATGTAGTTTTCACTGTCACCCAAGACCTTAGAGAGCAGGCCAGCCAGATACAGCTTCTCTCCAGTACTGAGGACAATAATAGTTGTATAAATATATGTAATTGTATTTAGTATAGTTATTTCCATAAAAGCAAAAGGAGCTGCATAATAATAAGAATTATTCTTTTTGAAGAGAAAAAAAGTTGCGAACAAAAGTAACAAATTCAAAATTAAATTAAATAAATAAGACATGTTTAGACGCACGGAGTTGAGCCTTGGGGTTCAATTAATCCACTAAATTCATCTCGTATCCCTTTCATTCACACCCATTCCTTCGAAAAGCCTTTACTAAGTCAAAAATAAACTTTTCCTTTAATATCTTTGTTCCATATGTTGCTGTTACGGCCTACACCTATTCTTTCAAAGTAAACTCCAATACCACTTCTAACACACTCGTCTTTTAAACCGTTTCCCATTCATTCCCCGGTGTCCCTCCATGACTTTTGAAAAGCCTAAGGAATATCTAATACTGAACTTCCTTAGCGTGTTTTTCTTCTTCATCTTATCATCGTAACATTTACTAA
This sequence comes from Euschistus heros, assembly GCA_003667255.2. Taxonomy (NCBI): domain Eukaryota; kingdom Metazoa; phylum Arthropoda; class Insecta; order Hemiptera; family Pentatomidae; genus Euschistus; species Euschistus heros. The sequence goes on along the minus strand of RCWM02000303.1, from coordinate 1,251,954 downwards.
ATTTATTTTGTTTTATGCAGTAACAAATAACAGACAATTAATGCATAGATAATAATAATACAAAAAAAAAAAGATAAAAGAAATAAAAAAAAACATATTTTATTTTTTTATTTATCAGCAGAAAAAAAAATGTTAGTACATACTTATGTGTATATCCTTATCTATTTTATTTATAATGGTATGATAATAACTACTTTCCTTCCTATTTCAGATCCCCCAAGAACCTCGGGGTCGTGCAGACAAAGGTGTCCCCTCTGTTTTGGATGGATTGCAGGAGGCCAGGCTAAGGTAGCCAAGGTATGCAAATGAGGTGGTCCCACTGCCTCCTAGATAATCCCCTCTCAGATTTATCCCTCTTTTCCGGACTTCCGGTCTCCGATTTTCCGGCCCGCTTCTTTTTACCGACCGTTTCCTGTCCGGCCCCGAGGAAACACCCCGGCCCTTCCTTTTTGAACATTAAATACAACCCCCTTCCCCCCTCCTTCCCCGGTCCGCTAAGAAAAATGTTATTTATAGCACCGCAGGGTGAAATATTGCTGACTTTTTGTCCAGCTCCGGCAGGCACGGGCTAACGGCCATGAATATCTTAGAGGTGATGATAGCGCTAAAGTATAACCGCTGAATATAACTTTTTAAAAGAAAAGGAACAAAAATGTTTGCCTTTTGCTTAGTAATTTATTTTTTCAACATTGTGCATATTGAGATATTTGATATTCGTATTGGAAACCTATATTTAATCACTGGTTTTTTAAATATTTTCAGTAAATTTGTGATTCATATATGATTTTTTTTTTTTTTAACATACTAATAAAAATAAACTGTATTGAAGGAAGAAAAAACTGAATTATTATTTTAGGATGCATATATATTTTAATTATAGATGGGTTGACAATGGCCGAGATTGTGAAATTGTTGAAAACTTGTATCTGGGATTGGAAAACGATGTAATGTTACCGATACACACTATGATCATCCATGAAATGTAATGGCTGTAAATCTACTGGAAAAGGAGATTTTTGGTTTAATTACATGAATTCGTTAACCAATGTTTTTATTAAAATTATAGCTTATCATATTTACCATTGGTAGGCCAATAGACGAAAATCTCAATTTCTACTAACATCACATAAAATACAACATGGCGTATATTTTTAATAGGATCGGACATTACAACGGGTGACTATTTATTACTAATCAAAACCAAAACAAAATATATCAAAAATCGTTTAAATAGACAATATTCATTTAATATGGACGATTATTTTTTTTCCTGCTACAATTGCACACCCGCACCTCCGAGACGCAATCGGCAAGCGCTCGCTACTAGTCGGTGATTGGTCGGCAAAAAACGCCAACTAGTTAGCCATTTTATTCATTTACATTCCTATGCTTAAAAATAGGTTGAGTGTAATGAACAGATGGCCTTTGTTCATTACAATTTTTATGTTAAATTCATGTTTTCACTTTTTAATCAACTATCGAACTTAAAGAAAGACTATGATATTAGCAAAAGATGAATTTGATAACTCATACAATACTGAATAAAGAATTTAAGTAAACTGCATTCTTTTCTTCTTTTTTTTAAAATATTAATTCTTAAATTAAATGTAATATAACGATTGGAACACGAAAAGGAAACTGATATTTTAGCCATTTACATTGCATTACTGTTTCATTACGATTGAATCTAATATATTATTGCCTTTCATATATAAACCTATAAAAACGATACATGTTCCGGTATGTTTCAGAATTTGAATTTCACAATTACCCATCTAAGGTATTCCACTGATCCCTGTTGGACAGATCCGCTACCTAGGGCTCCAACTAGACAAACGTTTAACTTGGAATCCACATACAAGACTAAAACGACAGGAAACAGCTCGTCGTTTTCGACTTCTTCAACATTTACTAGACAAACGTTCAAAACTTCCGATTTACTATAAAAGAATCATTTACATAACAGTTATCAGACCTATTTGGATATACGGAGTTGAGCTTTGGGGCTCAACTAAACCTTCAAATTCTTCCCTTATACAATCCTTACGAAAGGAAGGAAATCCTTCGAAAAATCCTCAATGCTCCTTACTTTGTTATCAATAAACGTATCCATAAAGACCTTAATGTTCCATATGTAGTTGATTTTGGTCAAACCAGATACCTATCCTTTCATAGTAAACTCCATAACCACACTAATCCTCCAGTCGCTCAACGTGCTTCACATTTGATACCTAGTAACTCAACGAGGCGTCTGAAAAGAGATGGTCAAGAGACCTTCTAGTTTGAAGCTTTTATTGAAGTGCTGCTAGTGAGTAGTTATTTTCAAGTTTTTACATGTTATTTTTATTGTTATGAACACATTTACTAGATGTATATGTATTGTACAGTTGTAAATTTCAATAAAAGAAAAAAACAAAAAACATTTAAGGTAAGTAAAGTAAATTGCTGACTTTTACTTTATTTATGTTTAAAACTCTTCGATAAATACTGGCTCATTTAAAAATAAATAAAATCTGTAGCTACATATACTGGTAGTTACAAATCTATAAACGAAGTGCCTCGACAATTGGCGATGTCACCCAAATTCCAAGTGAAGCAATTATTGGCTTGGCAGACTAGTCGTTAGACCTTTCTGCCAAAGTCATAGTCGTTCCATCTCTGATTATATTCTTAAGTGAGTAAATTTACCCCATTTAATTTGTTACATATAATATTTTGTTACAGTTACTAGTAATAATATATAAATAATAATAAAAAAAATTCCAAATCTTGACTGAAATCCTCCAGGGATTTCAGAGATTGCAGGCAAATTTGACCTTGGTTACAAGACGGACCGCTCCAGAATATTAGATCCGAAGAGCTCACTAAATCAAGGGAGATGTCGGACAATTAGCCGCCACTTTATGCTACCTCCCTCCCTCCGCGGAATCTTAATGGCATCAGACCTGTTCCTCCGGTTGTCCTGTTCATCGCACGTGCCTCCTGTACCCTCCCGAGGTGTCCTCTAATGAGTCGCTTCTTCCTATACAAGTCTTCCACCTCTGAAGGCATCCTTCGAATAGTTGTCATAGCATACCAAAATAAAATCGGATAACTGCAAAACCATTATGGGTCTTGGAATACGTGCTTGATAAGATAAAACTGTTAATTCGCCAACGGTTTACTTTTTTTCTTTCTCTTTTTATGTAATTCGACGTCAGTTTACAGTTGAATAAGTGTTCAGAAGATTTTACAAATTTGTTAATTATATATTTTTTTTAAAAAACCTTCAACACTGTGCGGAAGTTTTGAGTTCTAATAAACAATTAATATATTAATTAAATATTATATCCGGCAAATATAGTTCAGGTAATAGTAGTGCGACAGTTGAAATTAGCATGTAAAGTAGTTGGGTTTAGTAATTCCGAAAAAAATAATCAGTTTTGAGTCGTCGGGTAAACGATCAAGGGGTAGGCCGAGACGTAGATGGGAGGATTGCATCCGTGCCGACCTTGGGGATCTGGAGTTTGAGGGAGTGGGTTGGAGGAAGGTGTGTGGTCAACGGTTGGTGGTGTTGGCATCGACAATTCGTTTTTGTCAAGCCTTTATTTATTTATGAGTAGCAATAATATTTGTTACGCGTTTACACTTTTGAAAACACATTTAGTCCCCATAAAAGATGTTCCATGTTAAAATATGAATAAAAATCAATTCAAACAAAAACTATTTATAATGTAGTAAAGTTCTAGATATTTGAAAAAATATACTGGATTAATGGGATCGAAACTTGAAACGATTTAGGAGTATCAGAACATAAAATATAGAATCAATTAGCCAAATCTAAACATTTAGAGGGGGGAGAAGAGTGGGGGGAGTGGGGAGGGGGGTTGGCCCCATCAATCACAACTAAGAGCTGAGAGGTGACCCTTGGAGGACCCCGGTTATTGCAGGCCAGCGGTCGGTTACTCAGCCTTCGATTAGTATAACCAGTTCTACCCGCCGGGCTATAAATTGTCTCCGGCATAAACACTCAAATTGTCAGCCCTTATTTATTCATTTATTTTTATCATTTCCTCTTTTAACATTTATTGCCCACTAATGTCCCTGTAAATCTTCACCGTTTCGTTTAACTCAAACATCTAAACCGGGTCATTTAAAAGTTAAAAAAAAAAAAAAATTAATTATATACACTATTAAGTATATATATATATATGTATATATATATATATATATATATATATATATATATATATATATATATATAATTAATTTTTTTTAAAACTTTTAAATGACCCGGTTTAGATGTTTGAGTTAAATGAAACGGTGAAGATTTACAGGGACATTAGTGGAACGCAACTCATTGCAATATAAATAGGTTACAGGTATCGTTAGATTATTCTGCATTTGATAATATGAAAAATATTGGACGCATTAAAAATAAAATCTAAGTATGCCAAATTAGTCCCTACGTTAGAAAAATAGATATATGTGAATGGCAAAATATAGTTTTATAATAACTGAAAGGAACAGAGAATGAGAGACAACTATCATTTCGGAAGATTGATTTAGGACTAACTTATATTAATGTAAATATCTAACGTATAACATATAATGCTTTATCTTAGAAGAAATGGATATGTTCATAGATAAGGTATTTCTACTGTGTTGTTACTAGGAGTAATAGTCAACTCACAACTCTTAAGTTACAATGTGTCATTTATATAGCTCAATGTTTTTAACAGTAAAAAATAATTCTAATGTATATTCTTTATTATTATATAAAGAACTTTCAAGTATAGGAAAATGTGTAAATATGGTCACCCTCTTTTTTTACTCTCAAATTAAAAATTTCTAGATTTTTTCATTCATTAACAGCTATAACAAGTTTCTTAAATGTGATGAGGTAAAACTATGATTAACATCAACTATTTCATTTTGAAAACGACAAAAAACTTTCAAAATAGCACTAGAATAATTGGGGTGTAAATATGGGCCTTCTTCAGAAATGTCACCAAAATAATTTAAAATGGTAGAGAGTTTATTTATTACAAGGAAAACAATTATTTAAGGAAATCGCAATCAAAACTAGTACTTTCTGCCTCGGCACAATCTAAGTTCACATATATGTAACATAGCACATTTTACACACACCTTTCCCCGAGTGTCTTCAGAAAACTTTCCATCACAAAAGATGCAAGCTGCATAATTTTTTATCTCCACCGTTAATGTCTATATTGGTATCATCATTGCTGTCCACAAAGGGAGGGTCATTGTAGTCTAATGAGTCCGATGATGAATCGTATCGTTGCGTGGGTCGAATTTTCTTTTTTGGAAGGTCTTTCGTCTACCCAACCCTGGCCCCTGGCAGGTCTCTTACCCCGAGAAAACTCTAGTACGTCTTATTGAGAGCACTTTTGTCAAGCGATTTGTTCAACTGAGCCTTGTATGGTGATCCGGTGTTGAGGCTGGACATTGCTGCTCTGCGTGCACGAGTATTGGTTCTCTTCTCAAAGTTGGGAACAGGAAAATATGCCGAACTGAGAAATTGCAATTGAAGTTTTGAGGAAATGGGAACCATATTTACATCAGAAAAGGGTGCCCATATTAACACCAACTCCACCTGAATAAGGGTGTGCTTTAAAAAGTTCTCACATATCATTTTTAAATAAACATAAAAGCATAAAACGAAAATGATTTCACATATTTCTGAAACATTTGCAGTCCAGCATTAACACCAATTGGCACAATAACTCAGGCTGCATCCACACTACCTGAAAGATTGGTTCCAACTGCTCTCTGCTATCTTGTATTAGCAAATGACCCCATCAGTCCTCGCCGCCAGTCTTCAGTATCACCCATAGCCGCTATGGAGGGGTGCCCATATTTACACCTGTGCCCGTTTTTACACCTTTTCCTCTAATAATTTCCTGAAACGTAACTATTTTCGAATTATACTCTACATAAATAAACCCCTAGACATTGAAATTATTAAATATATTGAATATTAAATCAAATATATTAAATTTTTCCAACTTTAACCACTAGTAAATTAATATTTATCTAATGTTTTGGTTTATATTATTACTATTATTATATTTCGTGTATAAAATTATTTATTATCATTAACTTCCTTGGTATTATTTTGATATTTTCTTATTTTCATTAATTTTGCCAAATACTTATAATTATTCCAATCTAATATCACCTTAAATGGTGTGTCCCTGATGAAGAATGTTAGTTTTGGCCGATGATGGTTGTATTTACGCGTTAAGGTCCAAATGTTTTGGAGTTTTTTATTTTATTTTATACATATTTCTCTATACTATTTCTATTTCTATTAAAGTGAAAAATAAGAGTAACACACTCGGCCACCGCGGTGATATTTATTTATTTCATCAAGAAGTAGACAAGTTGTAAATTCTATTTGTAATAGTCATAGTAATTTTTTTTTTCTTTCTTGAGGTGTTTCCGTTATGCCTTTTTTATTTTGTAAAACTTGTTTAGATTTACTACAAATGACTCATTTACATTGTGGTAATTGGACCTATTTAGACATATAGAGTTGTGCTTTGGGGATCCACTAAGCAATCCAATTCTTTTCTAATTCAATTCTTACAATCCTTAATGTTCCTTACATTGTCACCAACAATCTTATCCATAAAGATCTTAATGTTTTATATTTTGCGGAGTTAGCTCAAACCAGATACCTATCCTTCCATTGCTAACTCCATAAACATTCAAATCCATAAGTATCTGAACTAGTTTTTTTCAAATTTTTTGTTATAGATGACTTGGTAGAAGTGAATTATGTAGGAAGATGGAGGGAGGCGCAAAGGTTAGTGACTGAGCCTTCATGAAGCGGGGCACGTTCTTGTCCAAGACAATGCGCCCGGTCCAAGCGCTAACTAGTTTAGCCTCTGTACTCTGTCAACGACCTCGCGGCTCTTCGAACCCTTGGGTATGTATCCAACATTTATATATTCAGGCAGATATATGGATAATATGTTATCAGAACCAATAGCATGGGTTGTGGAAATATATCCAGCTGGTATTCGAATCAACTTAATCTTTTCCTTAATTATGTTTTTGTCCCAGTTTTTAATTTCATTATCATCCATTACGAAGGTCTCATTCTCCTCAAAATCCAGATCTACAAGGTTTGATATGATAAAACTAACAAACATTTTTTTATTGTGAACAAATACTAAAATCTGCCTCTCCCAAGAGTAAGAGGAATGCTTCAAATAATATATCTTAAACTTCTGGAGCCTCTGTCTTCTGCCACCATTTTTCTCAATTCCTCAAGCTGTTTCTTTCTCCAACAGGTTCCTCCTGTTATTTGTCGGTTTGTTCGAGCTGTCAATAACTTATAATAACCTACTCATTAGAAGCACTCCAATAAAAGGTCAACATTAGAAGGTCTCTTTGCCATTTTCTTTTTTGCTACTCGATTCAGAGGCCTCGCAGTTTTACCGGGAAATGAGTAAGTTCAGCAAGAATCAAGCAAGAAGCAAGTTCAGAGACTAATGGATATGTGTCGGATGGAGTTTAGTATGAAAGAGTAGATACCTAATTTAGGCTAAATTAACAACAAATGGAACGTTAGGATCTTTTTGATATATTGTTTATGAATAAGTAAGGAGCATTGGGGATTTTTCGAAGGATTTCGGACTGTAAGGATTGGATAAAAGACGAATTGGATGGTTTAATAGAGCCCAAAAGCTCGACTCAGTATATCCATCTAGGTCTAATAACTTGTAAATGAGTTTTTTATTGGAACCTTTGAACGTTTGTCTAGTAATAAACTAAACATCTTCTAGTAAAAATCACTCCAACTAATCATGAAATAATTTTTGTTATTAACCATAGAAACTAATATTATTTTTAAATGTAACTTTTATTTTTAATGAATTTTACATCTAATTTTAGCTATCCAAGTCTGTTTATGAAAAAAAATTGTTTTACCAATACAGTAACCCTAAGTCGCAAGAAACCCTTTTCTGCCTGTAGTGAAATCGATTTAATGGAACCAAGTAAATTCGGTGGTGTCAGGTAGTAATTTTGCCTTCTCTACGTTGTTCAGTCTGACCATCTTGTACAAAACATACTTATTAAGTACTATAATTATTAGTTAGAAATATATAATAAAGACGGATAGGCCTTATAATGGATATGATTTTATGAAGCACATTGAGCACATAAAAAGAATGTCTTTGATGGCTCAGAAAACACTTCCAATATATTTAATAACGAAAAAAAAAAAGAAAAAAAAATTGAACCGGAATACTTTAACACTAAATATAATTTTTACATCTAATACTAATATAATTCGTGTAAAGTAATATGACCATGTTATAGACCTGACAACCCTGGTAGTCATTTATCTTAATGTCAAGTTTGTGACAAATTTTTTCGGCAATGGTTAACATTGGAAACAGGTTTTAAAGCATAATAATTAAATAAAAATATTTTAGGCTTGTTTGGGAACTTATTGTTGGTAGCTTTAAAAGCGTTGAAGATGGGACCAGGAAATATATTAATTTTTATAACTTCTAGCAATTCACTCCCATATCCTCTCTTCCAGACAGCGTGACAGTATATAAATGAATATATTTACCTACATAATTATTAATGATATTAATTTGCTAAGGTGGTCCTTAACCTATGAAGTCGGGTAACATTTCAGCAAAAGACGGGTCCTAACATCTTTATTTAGAGAGTTCCAATCTTCTGTCATAAAACCACCCAAATCCTTTAGGATGTTTCCGTAGAAGGCAACAATATATTTCTGTCTTCATATAAACATTTATATAAAGATTATATTCCTAATTTCTTTTTCATATGCCAAGAATATTAATGATTTTAGTTAGATAAATCGGGATATTAGAATATTTCTGAAATCAGTGTTGAATTGTCGAAACGTACGCACAGCTTCTTGAATTTTTTTAAAAATTAAAAACATCTATTGAGTATTTCCATATTACAATCTAAAAAATAGAAAAAATGAAAAATCCTAGTTTACTAGGTTAACAGCAAGTTGATGGTGAGAAAACGAATAATGGTCCCTCTGTTAATTTTCAAAAAAATATTTTTGACATCTTATCGGGGTTACTATTTATTTTTATAAGGTAAATATTCTATTTTATTTTATATTATTATTTTTTTTTTTTTTAAATCTTGTTGCGCCTTCACTAAACCTTTCAATTCTTCTCGTATTCTTATAATCCAAAATCCTCAATGCTCCTTATTATGTCAAAAACAAACTTATCAGTAATGATCTCAACGTTTTCTGCCACTCATTGGCCCAAACCGAATACCTATCCTACTCGTATCATAGTGAACTCCATACCCACTTGAATCCACTAGTCCTCAACTTGCCTCACACTCAATACCCGATAATTCTCCGAGGCGTTAAAGAAGATGGCCATGAGACCTTCTAATTTAGAACGTTTATTGAAGTGCTAATAGTGAGTAGTTCCCTATATGTTATTGGCATATCATTGTAATCATTTTCCACAAATCAACTTTTTGTATGTAATAAATACAGTTGTAATTATCAAATAAATAAATTTGAAACCCAGGGCGTTTGTTTTTTATGCACGAACTCTTTCAGTGTCTCGGTTAATCGTTAAATCTGCTCTTGTGAATCGTTAATTCAAAAAAAAATTTTTAAAAAAAAACTCAATTTTTTTCTACGACTTACATATTAATATGTAACAGCTTCATGAAAAATAAAGAGAAAATATATTAAATAGTTTTCTGGTGATACCCATAACCAAAACTTCACACACATACTTGTGAATGCATACACATACAACTCACAAAATGCACTTAACCGACTCTTCACAAGTGTCACAGAAGTAATGACCATTAATTAGGAAACGCAATAAAAATATCTTATATTCATCCAGGAACATTGAAACATGATATGATACAACAAAATAGAATGCTGATCCTCTGACATAACATGATAGAATACCAACATGTGCAAACAAGACAAAATGTATATAAAAAATTACGATCGTCAAGAAATTCTTATGGCAAGTGTTATACGGACTGAAAACATGATGTCGTGTTGGAAATGTTAAGGCAGACGCGATGGCAAATCCGACGAAATATCATCCCGCGGCCCGGGGCAAAGCGACCATAAATACAATTAGCCGAAATAAACAGCCGACTATCAAATAAACAAATTTTGGCCCTGTGAGCCGATATAATCCAGCGGAACCGGTGGCGGCCATGACACTATGTCACACTGCCTCCTTAATAACATTAATTAAATAAAAGCCTAATGCCTCCTTAGCCCCCTCCTTATGCTCCTATATATCCTCCTTTAATTCTTCCGACACGGCAAATCGTTATCGTTCCTGTCGGGATCTTTTTAGGGCATTTGGCTCTCCCATCCGGTGCTTACTCAGCCACATCTAAGATTTACGAGTTTTGTAAAAAAAAGTAATACTGTTGTTTTATAAGCTAACTTTATACGTTCCAATGCAAATTAACATAACATAATAGCAAAAAAAAAGTAAGTCACAAAAACTATGGACAGTAAATCGAGGTCTGCAGTGACTCACTAAATTGATCAAATTGTAGTAATATCAAAACTTTGTTCTAATCCAATGTATTGTTTGTCAATGTCTATTTCATTACTTTATTTATATAAAACATTGTTTACTCTTTTATTTTAATCCTCTTTCCTACCTGCATTGTAAACATTAATCACTTAGTTTGTAAACATTAATCTCTCCATTCTTTAACTATCAAATACGAATGAACAGTAGGGAGTATAAGTAACATTCGAAAAATGAATGCAACCCATTTGAAAGGGATTGAAAAGTATAAAGCAGGTCGTAAGCCTTTACCCTCAGATACTGTAAAGCGCGGTATTATTCAATCAGTTCGGTCAGGCGAAGTTGATAATGCCGTTCAAATACAACGGAAGCTTTGCCGGTTTGATTGTATCAACATCAACTGTGAAGGAGTGTACTGTCTTGAGACAAGCTGGTTTGCGAGAAAGGGTAAAAGTTAAAAAACCATTGCTAACAGATAGGCATAAAAAACAAATTTTAGCATTCGCCACAAAATATGCTCACTATACTGAAAATGATATAGGTTCTGATGAAACCAAAATTAATAGATTTGGATCTGAAAGGAAAGAATATATAGAATGGACGAAATGAACAATCTTATCTCCAATCATATGCGATTTGATCGATTTTGCGAGTCACTGTAGTATAGCAATGGCAAACAAATACGATTAAATAAAATTTTCAAATCACTAAGCATAAAATTAATCTTCTTATTGCTTTAATCTATTTATCTCATTCACAACTAACCGGAAATCGAAAATTAGAAATACTAAAATTGTAGGTAAAAATAAGGCAAGAGAAATTAACACTTGAAAAAAAAGACAGTTGAGAGAAATAAAATGAAATATAAAGAAAAGCCACAGAATATAAACGTATCAATTAAATATACTTACTTGTGAAAAGTTCATTTAGTATTATGTTGGTCTTACAATAGATTTATCAATTCATCAATTTGGTTTGAGATGGCGATGTTGTGGAGATTTAAGATACAACACAAGTACAAATATGAGTCCACCCCTTTTTTTGAACATGTTACATAGCAATATGGTCATTAGAAATAAAAAGGCATAAAAATAAAAAAATCTATTTTGTTTTAATACATTTTGATACATGCGAATAGAGTGCTACTCTTCCTCATGTCTATAAGGCATGTATCGATACATATATTGTCATCAAATTCACATATAGTTATATATATAAAATATGTGAATAAAGAAATGAAAGCTAAAAACAAAATAAAGATTTACAACTTTAACTTATATTTTCTTTTCAAGAGAGCAATTTCACTCGGCCAAATATCAATTTGTTTAAAACTATGTTATATGTAACTTTTCTTTCTGCAAATCAAATTTAATATTAATTAAATTCAACAACAAAAAAGAAACAAAAGGAAAACTGGCATGAATGAATAAACCGAAAAAATAAAATGAGAATAACAGAAATAAATGAAAAAACAATTTTGGGAGTGAATAATAAGTTTCAAAAGATTGCATTATTCTAGCAGTTCTTTCTTTTACTTCTGATGTAAAGTTTCCTATTGCAGACGCCATATACCCCTTCCATAGTATGTAATATTTATTAAAATAATTATTTATAAATTTTGATATCTGACATTTATTGCTAATGAGCAATAAAAGTGCATCATACCTGCTTGGTGATAGGTTGCTGGGGTTGACCAACCACATAGTGACTGGTTGTTCAGTAGGGCGAGGGAAGAGTTGGCACCTTCACCGATTATAATTACCCCCTCAGCCATATATCACCAGTGATCGCGGAGGCCGTGGTCGTAAACTAGCCAATAACACACAGGAGAAACAAAAAAGAACATTGGGAAAAGGAGTTCAAGTTCAATTGTCAAGTGAAGGTTCCGGGAAGCTCTAAGGGCCAATATAACACTCAAAATATTTACCGGACCTCCCCCCCCTTACCTAAGTGGACAGCTATATGACTCCACCCCCCCCCCCCCCCACGAACTATAAATCAGCTCCGAGGTAGCTTTTCACTACCTTTTTTTCTTTTCTTTTTTTTTAAACATCTTCAGCTCTAGTTTATAGGCAGATTTATGTTGCCTCGTCTCTTTCTACGATGGTTTAAAGCTACGGAATTGGGATGTGCTAATGTTTTTATGTATTTGCGTAATACATATGGTCATTTCCGTTTAACCTAATAAAAATCGAAAGACGTATCCGTAACAATATACTAAAACCTGTCTGAACATACGGAGCAAAACTTCAGAAAATACAGATCCTATAATCACTAAAAAAAGAAAAAAAAATAGTATACATACATACATATATGTTTAATACGGTTCTTGAGGTTCAGTTAATAAAATCAGAACTAATGTATATTTTGAGGACGTTTTGCCACTATGTTGTTCCAATAATCATACCCTACAATGAATAAAACAATTAAAAGGTTGCAATACAATTTTAAATTTAATAAATTAATAGATGTAGTTTGATAAATAAATTTAATGTATTTGTAAAAATAATTAAATAGATATATATATTATAGTGCTCGGATCGAAAATTCGCCGATACTTTCCCAGCCAGAAATTTAATAGAGAATATTTTGAGTTTAGTAAAATTTGTCCCTAGGACCTACAGTTTAGGAGTTAAATTCAGTTATATAGTAAAATTCGCGTTTGAAACCCCTATTTTCTAACAACTTTGTTTATTTTGAATAATCATTGATTGCTAATTTAATTGAATTATTAATTTAACTAATTTGATTCTTTTAATTAAAAAATGTAAATTGGGTGAAGCATTAGATTACAGATAGACATTGTTTTTCCCAATCCGGGAGTTATTGAGTTTTTATTATTTTTCATAACTTTTAACGATATTAATGAACAAGCGTTAAAAATATAGAACTATACGTTTCTATAAACATATGTTTCTACTGTGTTGAAGGTAAATATGTCTTGTAGATATATGAGAGATCAGTCTCACAGGAATATTAAGAAATGTTAAATTAAGAATCCTTTATTTGTTGATGGTTTAAAATAATAATGAAAATTAAAAATAATTTATAAAGATTATATAAATAGTTCAATATAAAAGAACAAGCCATTTTTCGTTTGTGATCACTTACCATGAAAACCACGCCATGTGACATATGGATCCCAATGAAGTTTGAAAATCGACGGAAATATCTCTAACAAGATAGTAAATATTCTCCTAGGATTGGTAAACTAATTGCCACTTCTATTGGGAAACTAGTTTGGAATGCTAAACATTCATCTTCAGTTCTAAAACATACAACATTTTAAAAAAAATCAGCACTATGTTACATAGATTATATGTACTTTTTTTTTAATTAACTTTTTATTTGAATAATTACAAGCTGCCTCACTCAAGGGTAATGAGAAATGTTGATGAAAGAGACTCATTCACACAATAAGTACAATTATAAGAAAATTAAAATAAACAGCCTATAAAAATATAAGAAATAAAATAAAATATACAAGAGGTAAAAAGAAAATAATAAATCCTAATATAAAATCGGTACTGGTTTTTGAAACTAATAAAATTTAAAAAAAAAAAAAAAAAAATTAAAATTAAGGAAGAAAAGAAAGAATCATAACTACATTCATACTCTATACATATACAAAATTTACAAGCATTCCAGGTAACACCGCGAGCCAAGCCCGCCCCCTCCCCTCCCTTAAGGACGGCAAACCGGGCACAGAGAGTTCTGATTATATGTACCAAAATTGTAAAAAATGTAAGACAAGAAATCAAATAATGGTTATCACCTGAGGAGATCTAACAGATATCTGAAATATATCACGGGGGAAGTTTGCCTTGGGATTTCCTCTTTGACTCATTGGATTTTTCAATTCTTATTGGAAACAAATTTAAAATCGGAAATGTTTATCTGGTCATCTTAACAAAAATTTAGATTTGTTTTAAACGATTTTATTATTTATAAATATTTAATTTTAGGCTATTTTCTACTTGATGTATTATTTTTACTCCCGAGTCTTTATTTAATTTATGGTTATTTTCATTTAGATGGATAGCGAAATTGGAAATTTGTGTCTTATTATTGTATGCTCTTATATGTTCTTTTACTCTTTGATTTACCGATCGTCCAGATTATCCCGTGTATTCGAAACTAGTTTTATACTTAAATAATTCCAATAGAACCGGCAATTAATTCATTAATCCTAATTTTATTGATCCTTCTATACCATCATGCGTTCCTCAAGTAAATATGCTCTGTCCATCTGAAATACCAACTCATACGTGACCTTTAACCACCTAATCAGTGCACTGCACTAGTACCAGTCTAATAATTGCAACTATGCGTCGAAATATCATTGAGGCTATAATGCTCACTGGAATAGCGGCTGAAGAAATCGCATTTATTCCTAGAATCCCAAAGACTCCTAAGAATCTACCATTCAAACGATTAATATTGCCCATTGATGTCTTTTACGCATTACAATATACAAACTAAAAGGCCAGGACCTACAAAAAAGTTGTAGTGGATCTTCGGACTGACTGTTTTTTTATTTATTTTTTTTTTTTTGTTTAATTATATTTTTCAGACTTTAGCTGGACTCCATTGGTCAACTTTATAATAATATTTATTCAAAATAATTGTTTGTTTGTTTTTTTTTTATCTTAATCAATGAAAGTCCATGCTTTTTTATAATTTAATACCAGTGGATTTTATAAAATGGCCTAACGCTTCTAGTACAGAATTAGGGTTTGATATTATCTCAATATAAGAAGGGTTGTCTTTATTTATTATATTTTTAATTTTATTCATAAAATGATATCGCTCGGCAGAATATTTTATGCATGAAATTATTAAATGTTTCGGATAGTCCTTAACTTCGCACAATTCACAATATTCTGTATCTTGTCTTTCAAACTTATATAAGTATGTAGCACAGATAGTATGATTAATTCTCATTCTACACACTGACTGTTTCTCTCACGGCCAATAATTTGTAGGTCTTTTCAGAACTGAAAAACCTAACAATTAAATTATTTACATAATATTACAGACAAAACTAGAAATTTAGTTTAATACGTAATACATAATACACTTGGATGTATTATGAATTTATTTTGTTGTTTTTAAATGCATTCTAAATAACAAAATTTTTATTGATAAACAAATAAAACTTCAATTAACAGTTTATATATATATATATATATATATATATATATATATATATATATATATATATATATATATATATATATATATATATATATATATATATACAGGGTGAGTATCTCTTAGCGTAAAAAAAAAAATTGGGTGAAACTAGATCAAAAGTGTAGCCAAATGCCGCAGACCTCACCTTTCTATTCCAATCCGTTGCAGATATATGGTAAATAAACGATTTTTTGGAGGAAAGCATGTTTTTTACGATAAAAGCTGTAATATCTCCATTTTGTTTAAATATTTTTCAAATATTGATCACATTTTCGGATTTAGCAATAAATTTCCTATAAGATCGGAGTAATTTAACCTTGAATTTTACAAACTTGGGACCTAAAAAATATCTTTATCTTCACCTAATTTAGGGAAGTTACAATTTCTTATAATACTTCAGCGCTCACTGCTTTTCATAAAAACAATCCACAAAACTGCAAAGCTCTCAAAAACTTACAAATTTAATAAGCTTTCAAATGATATGTTAAAAGTAATGATTTTGTTTTAATTTCATGGAGAAATTTACTTTTGAAACCGAAAAAAAAAAAAAAAAAAAAAAAAAAAAAAACATGGTGTTCTCATTTAGCATACAAATCAGGTACTTTGGTAAATAAGACATTATGATAATCGCTTGATGAAAATCTGTATTTTAAATAAAAGAAACACTTCATTAGAATAAAAAGCAAAGAAAAAAAATTGTTAATTTGAAAATAAAAGAATCACTGTCAATAAAGCGCCGCCAGAGTCCGTTATTTTATTAAATTTTCAAAATGTCCTCCATTATTTCGAATGCAGCTTCTTGCTCTCTTTCTCACAGCCCCTACGGTCACTGCTAAAGTCAGACGCTGTTGCAATTTGGCTCCGGCCTCCAGAATTCTCGTCTTTAGGACCTCAATGCTGGTCACTTCTCTGGCATATACCTCGCTTTTTATGTAGCCCCACACATAAAAGTCCATTGGAGCTAAGTCAGGTGACCTAGCTGGCCAATGTATCACACCATTTCTACCTATCCAGGTCGAATATCGTTGGTTCAGCCATTCCCGTACTGCTGCCGAATGATGTGGAGGAGCACCATCGTGTTGGAATATTATGTTTTGCTGAACATCAAGTGGAATGTCGTGAATAAGTTGTGGTAGAATATTTTGTAAAAAATCCAAATAACTTTCTCCATTCAATCTGCTGGGCAAAAAATGTGGCCCAATGAGTCGGTCCCCTATTATCCCAGCCCACACATTCACTGTAAAACGATGCTGGAAAGATGCTTCTTGAACCATATGTGGGTTTTCAGCTGCCCAGTAGTGCCGGTTGTGGACGTTAAAAATTCCTTCCCTTGTAAAAAGAGACTCATCTGTCCATAAAATTTTCCTCAGAAACTGGTGTTCTTGAATGTCTCTATTTAAAAGCCAGCGGCAAAATTGTATTCTATGTACATGATCATTAGGTTCTAGCCCTTGTACTTGTGTGAAATGATATGGGTGAAAATGTTCTCGGTGCAAAATGTTGATAACTGACCTTTGGGAGATACCAATTTCACGGGCCAAGTCTCTTGATGAAACACTGGGATTTTCATTTACTATATCAATAATTTCCTCTTCGAGTTCAACATCATGAGGAACTTGTCCCAATTCTTGACGTAACTTATGAACGGAACCTGTTTCAGATAAACGTTGATGAGTTCGTGAAAACACTATCGTAGAGGGGAGGCGCCTATCTGGAAACCTAAGTTGGTACTCCCGCCGCGCTGCACTCGCGTTTCCATTACAAAAACCATACAAAAAATGTATGTCAGCGTACTCACCATTTGTGAACGTTGCCATCTTCGCAGGTGTATTGCCAAACAGAAAAAAATAATCCCAATAAATAAAATGGGCCCTCAAGCTAAGGATAAGCAATATTAGCAAGGGTCTTTCTAATGATAGTGACACTTTTATCTCTGTAGCTTCTTAATTTCCAAATCAAACTTTCAATCATTATATCAAAATAAAAATAAAATAATAAACAATAATCCCCTCCCATTTCAAAATAAACAGGAAAATAACTATGAAATAGCGATAATGTGCTTAGTACTGAGAGAGGTCAAAGTCGCTGTTGTTATTATGAATACCTGAACTGGCCTAAAATTTATGTCAATAAATATTATATTTTTTCTTTGCTTTTTATTCTAATGAAGTGTTTCTTTTATTTAAAATACAGATTTTCATCAAGCGATTATCATAATGTCTTATTTACCAAAGTACCTGATTTGTATGCTAAATGAGAACACCATGTTTTTTCGGTTTCAAAAGTAAATTTCTCCATGAAATTAAAACAAAATCATTACGTTTAACATATCATTTGAAAGCTTATTAAATTTGTAAGTTTTTGAGAGCTTTGCAGTTTTGTGGATTGTTTTTATGAAAAGCAGTGAGCGCTGAAGTATTATAAGAAATTGTAACTTCCCTAAATTAGGTGAAGATAAAGATATTTTTTAGGTCCCAAGTTTGTAAAATTCAAGGTTAAATTACTCCGATCTTATAGGAAATTTATTGCTAAATCCGAAAATGTGATCAATATTTGAAAAATATTTAAACAAAATGGAGATATTACAGCTTTTATCGTAAAAAACATGCTTTCCTCCAAAAAATCGTTTATTTACCATATATCTGCAACGGATTGGAATAGAAAGGTGAGGTCTGCGGCATTTGGCTACACTTTTGATCTAGTTTCACCCAATTTTTTTTTTTTTTACGCTAAGAGATACTCACCCTGTATATATATATATTTATATGAGTTTATTTAATCTACAATAAGTTCTTTACTTATAAAACACAATTTCTTCCTGCCTCGGAAGAACAAAAAATAATAATAATAATATGCTTCTGATAAGAAAACTGTCGGCAAATTTTCGAACTAGGAAACACCGACAGAGCTACAATATGTCAAAATGTTACATTTTTTATTGGTGAAAATATTCGCTTCCCCAAAAAGACATATCCATAACAAAAATTTGTTAAAAAAATTCGACCGAAAGTAGGCATGTTCAGTTTTGAAAGATAACTCCTAATCAAATATACGTTGATATATAATTGCTAGAAGGTTTATAATATTTGTCGAAATAAAAATATTCTCATAATTAAAAAAAAAAATATTTTTTCACCTACATTTTGCTATGTACTGGCACAACTAAAAAAAAAAAAAAAATATATATATATATATATATATATATATATATATATATATATATATTTTATTTTTTATATATTTTTTATTTATAAATAAATAATATATTGCTTCTATCTCATTAACGTGTTTCGCAAAATATTTAATTTTAGCGCATTTATACTATTATTTAAACATTCTATTTTTACTATTTATTTAAACATTGCAACTACCATGATTACCGAAATAAAAATTTGCTACTTTGAGAAATATAATTTAAATAAGCTCTTCTTTAAAATTTACATTTGTTTTTAGTTTATTCAGTTTTAAAACAGAAAAGTTTATTTCAGTTATGTAGTATATGTCACTCGAGATTGTTTTTAATAAAATTTTGCATTGAGTATGAAACATCATGAAATTATTTTATAGAATCATCCTTTCTAGTCACCATTTTAGCTTTTTATTTTTTTTTTTAAATAAGCATTCTTTTTATTCTCGATTGCTCCACTTAAAATATTCTTTATTTGATTGTATTGATGGTTTTGTGCTTAACAATAATATTTTTATATGATATCTTATATTTGAGACATTAATATGTTTTACCTATTCCAGTTGCTTGATGATAACTCGCCTCTTCTATGGATCTCCTGGTTGACTTAGAAGCACCTCCTCACTCTATCTCCATACTCAGTTGGTGAACTACCAGAAAACTGACGAAGAGGGTGCGACGCGGCTAATAATACAAAAAGAGTGGAAAAGAAAGCCGGCTTGGGTTCGTGTCCCGGCATAAGGAAGACAAGTTCCATTAACGATCCTTACATCCTGTCCTCTCTCATCATGTGTGTGTCTGACCCTCGGGTGTAGGATAAAATATAAATATTTGATGTGGTTTTTATTATTTAAATGTGAAATAAAATAATGTAAAATTGGTGAAAATTGTAACGATTATTTAACTTAACTAAGCACTTATAAACTTTTATTTTTTAATTTACGATTAAAAATTCTTACGATGCCTATGTTTATAAAAAGTGCCGGTACTACTATCGACGAGGTGCTCCACCAAATTGGCCGACCTGCAATACACCTGCGAAAACGATTCATCGCTTCACTTCCAGTTTACATTTATCGATAGCTCTTTCCTATAACCTCACATGTAAACATCCATTTTTACAGTTTCAACTTGAATTGTGTCGCTTGGTGTGTTATATTGATACCTCGTTTTGTAAAAATTGAAACAGAAGTAGTTTGTTGTTATAATGTTTATATTTTGTCATTTCACAAAAATAACAAACCACTTCCCTTACGTAAAAATTTTCAGTTTACATACTGTGTAAATGGATTCTTTGTCATCCATATTTTTATTGCCCTGAGGTGACCGATTGTAATATTAATTCAGTAAAACACATAGATCTAAAAAGAAATGTATTAACGACCTAACATTCAACATGGATTTATACATTGTTATTTCCTCTCCCCTAATGTCTGAACATGTAACGCAAGTTGGCAGGCAACATTAGTTTCTACCTGGATTTGGTGTTTTATATATTTATATTTTGTTATTTCCACTTCTCTTTTGTGAGAAATTTTCAGTTTACATATTTTGTGAATGGATTCTTTGTCACCGATATTAATTATTGTTCTAAGGCGGCACGTATTGTTATATTAATTAAATAGATAACATCGATCAAAAATCAAACATTCGAAGCTTCATATTTTCTTATTTCCATTTTCTAATGTGATAAAATATAGCAGAAATTAAAAGTGTATCTTTCAACATGGATTTCTTTATGTATTTATAATTTGTTATTTCCACTTCCCTAATATGAGAAACTTTATCAGAAGTTAACATTACTTTTAGAATTTTATATTTTGATATTTCCTATTATTTCTAATTCTAATATCAATAGTTGAAATAGTAGTTAATATTAGTTTGAACATGGACTTAGAGTTAGTGTGCAAATGAAGAAGTATATTACCTTCTCCTTCGAAAAGTAGCGACTAAAATATCGAAATACATCGGAACAAGCTTAGAATCGATAAAAGGTATTCAGGGCGCGTAAAGGAGCTGGAGCACCTTGTCTATAATGGTACCTAAGTACTTATTTTTAATTTATTACATGATATTCATACCTATTATTCTTTCAATAATTTTGATACAATATGTTTAAAGCTGTTCTAATAAACTTCATAAAAACAAATACATTAGTTGTTTTTTTTACGTTTCCCACTCAATTTGCCGATAATCCTGTAAGACGCCTAAAAAAGATGTCCTCATGAACTTATAATGTCGAAAATTTGTTTAATTACCATCAAAATTAGGTTGAAAGGTTCAATATGAAGATGTAGATTATTATATTTAATTTAATCAATATTAAATCTCAATGTTTATTATTATTATTATTATTTATTTATTGAAACACACATGAGTGGTGATGTAAACGTTTGGGGGTTTAGTACCAACCAAAAGTTTATATATTAAGAGTTTTTCTTATTATTGATGCTGGGTCAAATAGGACTGCCATCTGTGCATCTTCTAATTTTTTCAACGAAATTCCTCCATCTTTGAAGGATTCCACTGTCGTTTGAGGTATAAGGCCATTGCATGATATTATTACTGGCAGGATTGAAATCTTTTGAAGGTTGTAAATAGTCTTCAACTCACCAGCTAGTTCTTGGTACCTGCATATTTTTCGTGGAGATGGTCTTTTGTATGTTGTCATCTACTGGTATTGCAATCTCAAATATCTTTGCTTCCTTTTTTTTCCAGATCCATTACTAATATATCAGGTTTGTTGTGGAGAACCGTATGGTCCGTTATTATTTGTTCGTCCAAAATAGTTTATACCTCCCTGACGTCATTATTCTTATTGGCCTATATTTGTAATAAGGAACCATTTCTTTTATCATTCCATACATCTTTCCAAGTTCTTGATGTAGGATTCCTGCTACATGATTATGTCTGCGAAGGTACTCTGTACCTGCAAGACCAGTACATCCAGATGCCAGGTGTTGTATTGATTCCGGACTTTGTTTACAAAGGCGGCATTTTTCTGAGATATTTTCTCCGCAAATTCGTCTCCTGTAAACATTGGTAGGAATCGATTGGTCCTGTATCGCCATTATGAACCCTTCAGTTTCAGGGAACAGTTTCCCATTTGCCAGCCATTTGGTAGACGATTCCAAATTTATGGTTTCTTCCATAAGTGAAAAATAATATCTACCATGGAGCGGTTTTGATTTCCATTCTTCTATTACTGCTTGGATTGTTGGTTCTTCTTTATCGTGATCCCTTGCCAAGCTGAGAGCTGTATGGTCTCGATCCATAACACTAATTGCTCTGAATTTAAGTGATTGATGTGTGCTGAAATAATTTCTTAGGTCATTCTCAATACGTCTGCACATCCCATGAGCATTCAAGAGTCCCCTGCCACCTTGCTTCCTGGGAATGTAAAGTCTGCTAACTGAGGATTTAGGGTGTCGTTTTCTTGTACGGACCATTTCCACTCTTACATACCTGTCAATGGCCTGCAGGTCTGTATCTGACCACTTAAGAACACCAAAACTATAGATTAACGCGGGAAGGGCCCACGTATTTATAGCTTTTATTATGTTACCACCAGACAGTTGTGTGTTGAGGAGGTATTTAATCCTTCTTTTAAATTTTTCTTCAAACCGTTCCCTAGCGTTTTTTTTGAACTTCAGAAGCTCTATTAGACTCAAATATTTGTACTAATCGTCTTCAGATAAATTGGTTATCCTAGTATTATTAGATAGCCCTATACCTTCACTTTCTTTTAGTTTGCCACGTACAGCTTTTAATGTAGCACATTTCTCAAGACCGAATGTCATTTTTATATCATTACTGAATCCTACAACCAATTCCAGTAATGTTTTCATGTCTCTCTCATTTGTGGCATACAATTTCAAATCATCCATATAGAAACTGTGGGAGATGACGGGTCCAGTTTTTACATTTAAAGGATATCCTTTTTTTGAAGAATTTAGTAATTAACTAAGAGGATTGAGTGCTAAACAGAACCATGTTGGACCCAAAGAGTCTCCTTGATATATTCCTCTTTTTATTTTTATTGGGCCTTCGAGGATATTCCCATTGGTTTGCTTTATACTGAGAATAACGCTCCAGTTATCCATCAGTCTGGAAAGTAAGTCAATGACAGCATTATTAATTTTATATATCCGCAGCGTTTCCTTAAGCCAACTATGCGGAACATAGCTATTATTATTATTATTATTATTATTATTATTATTATTATTATTCTTTAATACTTCAACCTCTATTTATTTTTATGGATAAAAAAAGCTTTTGCCAATAATATAATATAATCTTTAAAAAAAAACAACTGTATTTATAGAAATTTATAAAAGTTAACATTCAAATTAATTTTTTTAGATAAACTATTTTTTTCGAATAGTTTTAATTTGATCTTCAAACTAAAATAATTAATTCGACCAATCGTATTTATTTGTGAAAGAAGAATTCCACTGATTTTACATGCTCGTATTTTTCATTACTTCGTATCGATTCATGAAAAAAAAAAAAAAAAAAAAAAAAAAAAAAAAAAAAAAAAAAAAAAAAAAAAAAAAAAAAAAAAAAAAAAAAAAAAAAAAAAAAAAAAAGTATGTATAAAATACATAACTTATCGAGTATTTATTTTTTAATTATTTATTCCAATGGATAGAATAAACAATGATGTGCTTAAAAAAAATTACTTTGTGAAACTTTGCCCCATTTGTGAATTTAGAAGAATACTTAACATTTCTAAAGAGAACAGCTATATTGTTCACCAAAGTTTTCTCACAAACCAAATGGAAAGAATGTTCTATTTTATCGAGAAACTCGGGATGCAGATTGTGGAACCGCTCAAGAAAGCAAGATTGGAAAACGTATCAGAATGAATAATGGTGTCAAATCATGGGGATACATAAAACACTAAAAATTCAGATTCCTTCATCAAATACAACAACAGATGATAAGCTAAAGAAAATAAAATACTGTTATATTTGTCCAAAGTACTGGCCAAGACAGTAAACAAATGTATCAAATGCCAATAGTGTTTGTGCTCAATGTTCCAGGAAAATCTGCACTTCTTGACTTCAATCGAGAAATAATCAGGTTTTTTTAATCATTAAATTCTATTTTGTATAATCCTAGTAGAAATATGAATTATTCAATTAATTTTTTTTTAATAAGAAAAACATTATTTGTTATAATTCAAGAAAAGTTAAAACCTTTTCTTATAATAATGTTGATGTACGTTCTTAATATATTTTAAATCACTGGTGAAAATGTTCTTTTACGACCTTTACATTAATAGACATTTATAGTATATATATATATATATATATATATATATATATATATATATATATATATATATATATATATATATATATATATATATATATATATAGTACTAAACATTATGAAAGAATATTGCCTTGGCGTATTTTGATCTTTTTCAGAGTGTTTAGAAAATTGGATATAATATATAAAAAACATAATATAAAATTTTTAAAAAAAATTGTGAAAAGGATTAAGTTTTTGAATAAACGATTTTTTTCTTGTATTAATATTATTTTTTATGTGAACAAGATACTTTTTAAAAATAAATTAATATTTTCAATTCCAAATAATTAAGCACCTCTAATATTGTTTGAATGAGAATCCTTTATACTCGTTTTATCTCTTTTATTCTTTTTCTATACAAAAATATTTTATAATAAAAAAAAAAAAAAAAATAGGTGAGATACTTCGAAATTGTTACTTAAATAAAAATAAAATAAATAAAAATAAAATAATGCATCGGCCGGGAATCGAACCCGGGTCGCCCGCGTGGCAGGCGAGCATTCTACCACTGAACCACCGATGCTGACTGAGTTGCTTGTGAATTTTTTATACTTTTAAAAGTATTATGTTTAATTTTTTTTTATGGTTGTTATAAATATTCAAATTATATACATGTGAATTTTAATGTCCTTTCCTGTTTCATCATTAGTTCGTATTAGCGAGTTAAGCATTTATAATTTATAATGATTTACAGCATAACGCTCTGCTATTATATTTTATTTATTTATATATTCTAGATATTATATATTTATTATTTAGGCATCTATATCGACGAGGCGCTCCACCCAATCGGGCTCACCTTCAATGCAGCTCCATATTATGATTGTTAATTGGATCGGATAAGTAAACGGGTGACATATTATTTTTGAACGATTCAAATCCAAAACAAATTGTATCAAAAATAATTTATTCCCCATATTGAAAGAATCGTCATTTTTTAAAATAGACAATATAAATTTAATATGCAACACTGTTTTTTTCCTGCCACAAGTGCATATCCGCCTCCGTGGCGCAATCGGCTAGCGCGTTCGGCTGTTAACCGAAAGGTTGGTGGTTCGAGCCCACCCGGGGGCGTAGATTTTTAAATTTTTCATTTTATATTATTTTTATTATGTATGAATAAGATTTATTGATATGTGAAAGAGATAAAAGACATTACTTATGAGTTGAAATTTTTCTTTAGAAATAATAAATTTACAGGTTTATATGGAAGGATCCGTTGTAACAGGTGCTGTCAGCTTAAATTATTCAGAATGATTTGAAATTTATTATATATATATATATATATATATATATATATATATATATATATATATATATATATATATATATATATATATATATATATATAATTTCCTATGATTGTTATTAGACCCATTTGGACATACGGAGTGCAGCTTCTAAACCTTCCAATTCTTTTCGTATCCAACCATTGCTATCCAATGTCCTTCTTAAAATTATCAATGCTCAATGGCATTTCTTTACAGGTTATAGACTTGTTGGTCGTATTCATTTTTCTCCACCTTTATTTACTGTATATATTGTATACAGTTGTATCAATAAAGTATATTTTAAAAGATGTGTGAGAATACCTAGTGCAATAACATCAGAACCGTCGCACAGTGGGCAATATGACCGATTTAGGTGGACAAAATTCTGAAACTTGTCCATATTTAACCTTTGGGGTCCTAAATTGCGGGAAAAATAATTTAAAAAATCTAATTAATTTTTTGACACGATTAGCAAGCGCACAGTGGTCAAAAATCAAATTTATTGGCTAAAATCTAAAACTCTCCTGCATTTAATGTTTGAAGTCCCAGAATACGGGAAAAGTAATACAACAAAGTTAATTATCGGTATAAACCTGCTAATGATGTATTTTAAATCATTTAGGAAACTTTAAATTATAGATTGTAAAACTTTTATTTATTTATTTATTTTTTTTTTTTAATAATCAATGTACATTAAATAGAATTTAAATCGATCACAGAACTAAAATTAGGTTTAATTTATAATAATTATTAAAGTTAATTAAGCACAGGTAGATGAATAAAAAAAAATTATGATTATCAAACAACTAATTATCTTCTTTACTTGTATCATAATATGATGATCTAGATTTCTCTGATAACTCTGGCTCTGACATGTCATCATTCAGTTTCTCATGATTTAAGGTTGGTAATTGTTCGTTCGGAGCAGTGCACTTTAGTAAATATAGCACATCTGAATCTAACGGTATTTTATTTTTTTTTTACAGGTTTTCGTTGTGAAGCAACAATAGGGTCCGATGAAACTAATAGCATTGTCAACAAATCACTATTTGTTGCTATTCGTGAAATTTTTCTCGTATTCCGTTCCCTGAAACGTCGAAAATCTTTGTTTCTGGCTTCCTGAGCCTCTTCAGTCAATTGTCCAATTGGAAGATATTGATTTTCAATAATCTGAATGCTATGGTCGAAGATTTTATGAATCGTGGGAGTCACACCGTACCAGGAATACAAATCTAAGTAGAGCCGTTTGGTTTCAGACGTGTATTCGTTGAACTTTTCTACATCGATTTCGTATCCTGATGAAAGACATTGAAGGATAACCCCGAATCGCTTTATGAGAGCTTCATCTAAACCAGTGATAGAAGCAGTTATATCCGAATTTTTGAAAAAGCGTCTAGCCATGTTACCATCATTGGTGTTGCCGAATCCTTGTTTTGGTTGGTCTACATTAAGACCTAACTGGACATTGAATTCTTTTTGAATCTTTGCCTTATTCAAGGTAAATGCTTTTCGATCTTCCTCGGTTTTCAAAGTTTTTTTTCGTTCTTTCAAAGTTAGTCTATATGCAATGTTTAGGAGGAATTCAAAAGTCCGAATCCATCCATGTAATGTAGCCAAACCAAAACTATAATTTTCTTCGGAGTGTAGTGGGAGTGAGCAACTCGGATCTTGAAATACTTTTGGGGTTGCTTTGCATATGTAGCATGTCTGAGTCGACTTTGTGCCTGTCAATGCGTTACATGCTTTACCATCCAGCATAGTTAACGCCAAATTATGTATGACGGATATTTCCTTATCTTAGACATTAACTTTGGTAGGTGTTAAGACTTGAATTTCTTGTTTAATCAGTTCTGTTTCAGAATATATTAGATAGACCGTTTCTTTTTGAAACATAAATTTTATGGGGCGACAATATCTAGTTGCCTTGGGTACTCTGTTTTGCCATACACAGGATTGACCATTCAAAGATTGCAAATTTATAGGTACCAGCGAGAACATGAAAATATTTTCATCATCATTAGAGTCATACGAAAATTTTTTATTGTATTTGCTCTGCCCCCCACTTCCATCGCAACCCCATTTGCTGTATAAATTATATTCATAAATTCCCTTGTCAACTAGTTGCTTCAATACAGGGTGTTGCAGTTCACATAGCCTCCGAGTTGTTATATTTAGTAATTCCTGCAATGGCAATTCAGCCCTACATTCGGTAATTGTAATATATTCTTCCGGAAAACAAACTTTTTTGGCATGTTGCAATCTGTAGTAGGGAGGATATAGATCATGACCTACTTCTTTCGCTTTTTTTCTTAGCAAGCAATATGAAGCCTTTGTTAAATTGCAGTCGAAAAAGAGAGCCAAAGCTTCTTCAGGGGAAAAAAACATCGAATGTTGGTAGAGGTCGACTTTCTTGTAGAAGAAGATAGCTGTTGAGAAGTAGATGCTTCTTTCAAAACTTTGGAAGCACCACGCTTACCAGAAACATAAAGCGCGTGCTGTGCAGCGTAACTCAATTTTTTACAGTCTATATATAATTCAATAACTCGCTGACTTTTATTTTTTTTTGTTTTCTCACTAGCTTGTTCGAAACATTTTTTAGGGCGTCCTGAGCGTTGACAAGTAGGTTGGATAACTGAAATACTAAAATCCAAGTTATCTGAATCAAGCCAACTAGAGTATTTTTTGAAAAAAAATTTCTAGTTTTCTGTGACATTTGTCCCACCTTTCCGAAATTTTGTCGGAAATACGCGAAATTTTAACTTTTAAAGGCTCAATCTCGACATCTTCTTGATTGTTAATATGAGCGAAAGTAATAATAAATTTCAGCAAGTGGTCTAGGCGGTTTTTTTTTTTTTTGGGAAACTTAACCCACTCTTCAAAAAATTTCCTCCTCGTGACTCGGAGTGTTTTGCCTGAAAAAAATTATGTATCACCCAAGACGCAAAAAATCGCAAAAATTCTTTGCAAAATTTAAATACTAGAAGGATTGGTGAAACTAACCCTACAAACGAATCCTTGGGGTAACTTGGGGGTTATATAGTTTTTCGTTATTGAATAGGGGCATACATTTACAAATTGCTAAATTAACTCTACAGGAAGATTCCAATGTATATTCAATAACGAATGTGGAAATATAATGTCTTACCTGTCTCAGCAATGTCCATTGTTGAATAAAAGCAAAAATACTTTGAGCTACACACACCTTGAACATAATAAATGACCATTGAATAAAGACAATCTACTGTTGGTTATTAGGCACTTGTGTAATCAGGAATGATTCAATCATTTACTATTTATTTGTAAACACTGTATGGCAGGAAATATTAGTATTAAGTGTCTTACCAACTAATAATAAGAAGGTCAAGCACTCAGAAATTCCAAACTTTTGACTCGACTTTTGTCCACCTAGATTGGTGTTTTTGCCCACTGTGCGTCGGGTGCCTTATTCCACATTCGTCGAATATGTCATTCTCTCGTTTAGATAGAGAGTGTTCAGATAATCTATTAACCGTGTATCTTATAATGGTTAATTTAACAGTGGACTTAGCATGAATACTTTCTTATTAAAAGCTCAGAGATAAACTATTAGCAATACAATCATAACAAAACTTCAAGTATCCATTTTAAAGTCAATTCCACTTGTTGCTCACGATAAGTATTTTTTATTTCAATTGTTCCTTAATAATAATATTGTATTTTGGTGGATTTATTAACGAGGTGTTTAAAATTCTTTATTAGGATTATATCTACTGATTCCTACTTATAATTGATTTTTTAGAAGTTAAAGTTGAATAATTAAAAGTACAAAGAATTTTTAAAACTTTAAGCAGGAAATAACTGTAGCTACGGTTTGTTACATATTAACCTGTAAAAATATAACTGCTCAAGAAAAAATTACTTTTATATTAAAAATTAAAAGTCAGAAACTTTTTTTTCATATTTTCTCTTTAATATGAACAAAGACCTTTTATCATTTTAATATATTTAATATTATTAACTACATTTAATACAATATAAATTTACTGATAGTATAAATAGTAAAATGTAAAATTTTGCGCCCCCGGGTGGGCTCGAACCACCAACCTTTCGGTTAACAGCCGAACGCGCTAGCCGATTGCGCCACGGAGGCGGATATGCATTCGAAGTTAAAAAAAAAAATAGTACATTCTTGAATATTAAATTGTCTATTTTCGGTAAAAGAAAATTAGTGTAATGAATGAATGATTTTTTCAGGATTGATGTTTGTTTTTTTTTTTTGGGGGGGGGAGGGGGAAGGAGGCGACAATAATTACTGCTGACGATAAATTTATTTTATATCAAATTTTCCGTTGTTAAATTACGACGGATTCAGTGATAATCTATATTCTTAATTCCAACAACAAATTATAATTTTTTGAGAGTATGTCTTATTCAGAAAAATTCGGTGATACCATCCAGAAGATTGATAGATTTAAAATCATACTGAATAATTTAAGTTGATCGCACCTGTCCAAGCGGTTCCTTCCAAATGTACCGGTTAATGTTTTTTTTATTTCTAAAGAACAATTTTAATTCATATCAAATTAACAGTTTGAAAAATTATTTTTCTCTTCTTATATCTCTTTCAATCAATTTTGTTCGTACATCATAAAAATAATATAAATTGCAAAATTTTTTTAATTAATCGGATGCTTTGAAGGTTTGCCTACTAAATGTTGGAATAGTCGAAGACATAAATTTAAAGCAAAATTTATAACATAAATAAATATATATATATATATATATATATATATATATATATATATTTTTTTTTTTTTTTTTAAAACATAAGTTCTTTTTGTAATTAAAAATACAGGCCATGCTGTGCAGTATTTTAGATTTTTGTTGTAACGTTTAATTTGAAATCTTTTAAATTAATAACAATAATGATTCGAACCAATGAATCACACCTTATACGGTTAAGATTTATTTCGTGACAGACCCACGAACTGAATTTTGACCTTTCCACCATGGCTAGAATAGGTTGGTAACTTGTGGGGTAACCCCTCCATTTTGCCCTAGTTAGAATGCAATGACAGTGGTATCCATTTATACCATTGACATTACAATTTGCCTACTTATACAAGATGTGTAGGACTCCAATACGGGTTACTTTTCCTAAATGGTACAGATTTGATTATTTTAATTCTATTTGTAAATTGAGAAAAGAAGTAGATTATAAATAGATATATCCATGATCTGTTTTTCCCAATCAAGGATAAATTGAGTTTTTTACCAAATCAAGTTCCTTTCATTCCTAACCGAGCCCATTTTCCACCCATTGCATACCAGACTTCCTCACCTGGCTGGAACTCATGTTCTGCAACAAATGGAAAAAGAGAACCATTAGCGACCTGAGGTAGCGGGTAATAAACATTAAGAAAGGAGTCGGAGATGGCGAGGCTGCAATAAGTAGCTGATCCCTTCACAAAGGCGACTGCTATTGGTCTAAGGACTCTGAGTTAAAGGGGGCATAAGTCCATGTGGTTCCCTCCACAACTAACCCACACCCGTAACCATAACCGTTAATTACCACATTGTGCCAGAGGCCCGGCTACCGACATCCACTACGATAAACATTTCTTAACTATCTGTCCCCTTTTATAATCCGCAGGATCCTTTCGCGTCGCGGCCTCTTAGGAGTAATGCCTCGTTATATTTTCACATTCTGCATCGGCAAGGTCGCACGGCCGGGTCACAATTAAAACTAATCCCATGGTGTTCATAAATTTATGAATTGATAATGAAGCGCAAAAATATCCTTAATTTTTTTTATATACTGTTATTAGAATTGATTACACCCATCCAATGAATTTACACAAGAATTAGAGAAGAACAAAACTTTAAACATTACAGGCATAGAAACCTTTATAAAAAATAAACAGCATAAATTTGGTATAAAATTCCAAATTTAAATGTTGACAAATCCTGCTGCAAGCATTTGATATTTCCTGGAGGTTACCTGTGAGGATTGTAGGTTATACAGCAACACAGGAATCTCTTTACTTTTTTAATATTTCAACTAAAAATTTTAACCCATAAAAATGTGAATGCCAACACACCAATGTGGATTTATCCCCACATATAAGTTGTCGTTCTAATTTGTAAGATCGACAGTTTCGTCTTAGATTCCTCCTGTAGATATTATATGGAAAACTTTCACCAGATTTCATTAGGACTCGACATTTTTTTAATATGTCACCTTTCATAGCCTAGACAAAAATTTTTTTTGATTTAAAGTTATTTTTTCTATATGGATAAATTTCTTACTGTTACTATTTAATGTTTATTAAGGTTTTTGAGTTTCAGTCAATAAATAAAAACAACTATTTTGGCAACGTTTCGATACTATATTGTTCTCATAATCATACCCTGCATCTTAGTAGGAATGTATATGTATGTATGTATGTATATATATTAGTCGTCGCGTACGCCTACCAGCCAAGTAATTATTTCAGTCATTTTGGCCACAGCATTTCAAATCAATTTTTAAAATTGTCGTGGTATCTTACATATGAAGCCCGTTACAAATAAATATTTGGTTTAACTGATTTAAGGTGGACATAACAATGTGAGTCATAAATGTACTTACAATCAGATGTGGTGTTTACACTAAGAGATTCGAAGTAGAACTGTCGTCCACGCATAAGAGCTGTTTTATTTCACTACAAATAAAAACTCCGAAATACAAAAAAATACCTTTTTTTTTACTAATATTACGCAAATGTTATAAAAAAGAGTAAATATACTCTAAAACTCGTAGGCATGATTTTCCAAATTGTTATTATAAAGATTCATTCATTATCCAGTTGCATCCTTACAACAGAGGATTGTCATAGCTGTTTCGTATATTTGAGTGAAATGTTTTCAAACGTATTATTGTAAATAATTGTGTGACAGTGGAAAAATAATTAAATTTTATTATTATAATTGTAATTCATTTGTTCCCATTGTTGATAGTTTCAACTGCGGTTTTCCTATAATTTATGAAAAATTGCTCCGTTCTTTTTTTTTTTTTTAAATATTTTAAAATTAATTGTCTTACATTTTTATTTTGGGACACGGAACCAGAATACCATAAAGATATTTTTTTAAAAATAAAAACTGTTTTTGACCCATGCTGAAAATTAGAGCGTCTTAAGTACATTTTTATAATAATATTTCAAAAAAGCCAGATCATTTGAGTACTAATAATAAAATAAAATTTTCTTTTAGGGTCAAACTATTTTTAAATTTTTAAAAATTATCTTTGAGGTGGTCTGTTTCCATGTACCACTACTCCAATAATCTGGGTTTGTTTTTATTATTATTTATAAAATGTACTTGACACGCTACTAAATGTTCATGATGGGTCAAATATATTTTTTTCATGTCTTAAAAAATATGTTTGGGGTGTTCTGTTGCCGTCTCCCATCAATCAAATAGTCTGCTATTGATATACTACGCTTACTATTGATAAAATTTTTAATTTCTGGGTCAATAATGTTTTTCATCACAAATATTTTACGTTATTACTACGTACCTCTCCCACCTGCGCACGCTAGGCAGACTAGCCCTATACATCTATCGAAAACGAAACTTTTGAGCTATAAAGGAAGTTGGGTCAAATCCGTGACCTAAATGTGTCATTAGCTCTTGGACTATTATGGTAAGTAGTTATACAATGCTGCCTGTTTTTCAGATCAAATTTTAGCAAAAGTCTGAGTAAATGAGACAGCAATTGCGCATTTATAAAAAAGTAAAACCAGAGACGAGGTCCTAAACGGTGTAAGTTTCAAGGCAGCCACGCTCTGCTGAAACCCTACTCTTCTTACCTTCCTCTTCTAGGTTCTGTAGTTATTCCGCTCAGCGAAGAGATTTGCACTGGGTGTGAAACAAAGCCACGAGTAAAGTGTGCCTATAAGGATAGTGTAATAGTACAAGATTCTTATTTTTTTTTTTTCCCAACCAGTAGCAATACGATTGTCATTTGCCATCTCTCTGGAATACTCATTCTGAAATCGTCACACAATATCTACAAGGAAGTGGTTTGAAATACTAAATAAAGTCGCTTGAGGTATAGAAGGATCAATGCAATTAGGATTGAAGAATTATTTGCCGCTTCTATGTTGTTGTTTTTTTTATTTTAAAATAGTTACGAATGTTGAACATCAACCATAATTTCTAAAAACATCAGCACTTTTTTAAAAATTTAAGACAAGAATTTTGGTACTCACCTTAAAATGACACAGACTTCTGAAAGAGAAAGAGAGCAGACGGAATGTCCCTTTACAAGAGGGTCAGGTAGATAGGTCAGAGTTCTTTTCGGTTTTTCTATGACTGGTTGGTTTTTCGCGTTGCTACTGGGAAAAAGTTTATAGTACGTTGGGAAACCAATGCATTTCGTATTTCTCTCTGACTGGAAATAACAATACATCATGAATATGTCCATCTATAATTTATTGTTTTCCCCCAATTAATATTTTAGAATTAAAAGGATCAAATTACTAAAATTAATAATTAAATTTAATCAAATTAACAATTAATGATTAATCGAAATAAACAAAGTTGAGAGAAAATAGGGGTTCAAACAAGACTTTTTTTATTCAAACCAAAGTAGCTCCTAAAGGTTAGGTCCTAGCGACAAATTTAATACATCAAAAATATTTTCCATTGCTTTTCTGATAAGAAAGCTGTTAACAAATTTTTAGATTCTAGCAAAACCAACAGAGCTAGTGCATATAAAAAAAAAATCCCAACACTTACAAAATGGTAGACAAAACGTAACTTTTTTCATTCAAATCAGTACAGCTCCTAAACGGTAGGTCCAAGCAACAGATTTTATACAATAAGAATATTTCTGATCCGGGAACTTTCACCAAATTTTCGACCGGGGCAACACCAAAAGAGCTAGAGCATCTCAAAATGTTACACTTCTGAGTTAGAACAAAACGTTACATAAGAAAACTATAGACCCTCAGCCAAAATATATATCTATGTTAATGTAAGAGAAGAAAATTACTGTTTATTACGATGTTTTTCTCTAAATAACTGATAATTTAGCACTGCCATATTCCTGGAAATTACCTCGCTTGCTTGGGTGAGATGTTTACTAACAGGGATAATTTTATAATTTTATGTTAAAACATATGTTCATGTAACCTAAAGATGCTTATATTTACCCATATATAAGAACACGTGGTTTGGCTTGTGTACCCAATCGATGTAGAGGCCTGAGCGGAACTCCTTTGAGGGATTAGCGTAATTAAAATTTATAAGGTTGCCGCGTATGATTTCGTGAAGGGGGCTATCAGGGTGAGCTTTGAGTCATTTTTTTTTTTTTTTTTTTTACATTTAAGTGATGAGAGCTCGTTATTTTGTTTGGGTACTCCCTGCGGTCGAAAACAGCAACAAGGAGAAAAACAATTTCATAAAAGGAGTGGAACTATATGTTTAACTGAATGGTTGTATGCACCCCTTAAATAATGTTAGGTGTGAAATTCAGATATGTACAAACATTTTTTATTTTATCCGAACTATTATATTTTTATTTATTTATTTTTGTAATTTAATGTTTTTTTGTTTTTTAAAATTTATTTTTGTATTTTAATGTATTTTTTTTTATATATATTTTTTTTACGTAATGGCTCTACTATCCACGCAGATATCACTGGTTAGGCTTCTTTCGGAATCTTGTTTTTCTTTCTTCCCATCGCAGTTTTATGATTTCTTTCTTCGGACCAATTTTTAACCCTCTTTTTTTCTCTTCTAATATTGGTGAGATTTTTCAATGTTTTCCTGTATTTGTCTCTATCCAGACGGTCGGTATCTGAAATTTTAAGGTTCTTTATTTCCTCTCTTATTTTCTTCGTGTATTCTCGCATGCTTTTGTGGATAAAAATTTTGTTAAAGATCTTCTTGTTCAATCTTTCCTCCTTCATCCTTTTCATGTGCCCATAGAACATCGGTCTGCTGATTGTTATCTCAGTTTCCAGGTCTTTGATTTCTCTGTAAGATCTCTTCGTTAGATCTTCGCCTGTAACCTTTCCGTGTTTTCCTGGGCCCATAGATTTTCCTCAAGATCCACTTTCCTATTCTTAGGAGCTTTTCCTAGTTGGGTAGGCATGTGGTTTCCATCCTATATAAAATCACAGGCTTTATGACAGCGTTGTAATGCCCTTTATTTTGCATTGGACGAGAGGTTCTTTCTATTATAAATTTTGCCTGTTTGGAAACTTAAATTTTTTAATTTTGTTATTTTCTCTCGGATGCTTTCTTTCTCAGAACCGTTGTAACATATTATTTCCCTAAATACTTAAATTTTCTGGTTACTTTTATTTTTCATATTTGGTGTTTACTGTTTTTTCCTTAAAATTTGTTTCAATATTCATAAGCTCTGTTTTTTTTTTTCGTATGATATTTGTAGGCCTGCTTTTTCTGTTATTATTTGTAGGGTATTTATTTGACTAGTAGCCTCTACTTCCAATTCTGCCAAAAGTGCGAGATCGCCTGCAAACGCCAAACAACTCACTTTTATATGTTTGCTTTTGTTCTACTATGGCTCCTGAACTATTTTTAATTTATTGTATTGTATTTTTTTGTAAAGAGAAAAAACCGTAAAAAAAAAACAAAAGACAAAAAAAAAAAAAAAAAATATCTGCCACTTTTTGAGAGAATTACGAAAATTTGAAAGCCAGTATCTTAGTCCTTGTTGAAGCTTCATTTCGTGCTCATTTGTATTGAATTTAGTCAAATTAGCGGTGTCGCTTCAACATCCAAAACTTATTTTCGTACAGAAGCACAACACTAACAGCATATAAAAAAAAAAAAATACAAATAACCCAACCTTTTGCATACCAAAACGTACTATTTTACTGGACTATTAGGGATTCCGCGAAAATATTGTTCCCAACCACAAGGACTCCGCGAGACGGTCGGATTACCCCGAGTGTTGGTCTTGCGGGGATCGGATTATTGAGGTTCTGCAGTATTAAGAGGTTCATAATTTATGTTTTCTTTTTTCTCTTTTTATTATTTCTTATTGTACATATTGTATTAAAGGATCCATAAAGCCATCCATATTAGTTATTGCACTCTTTGTGCAGATTATAATACTTTTTTCAATAAAAATATTTTAAAAAATAACTGAACTGTTTTGGTGGCATCTTTGTTCCGATTTAAAAATAATTAAAATATAAATAGACATCACATGCATGTGTGAATATAATACACCATTTTTTTGGGCCTTAGTTTCTAAGCAGTAAGTAACTGCAGACAGCCATGTAGAGCGTATAGAAACCTATAAGCTGCCAAGTTGTAGTAGAATGTAACTAGTTTATTCAGAGGTTGAAAAACATGACAAAAGAGTGCACTAGGCATGACTACACCTGAGAAAGCACTATAACTTGTATGTACTATGCTAAAGCATTATGTGACCTACTCTAAGTATGTTTAACAGTTTTTAGGCATTAAATTAATTCAGAAATTAATAATCTTACATTGTAATTAGATCTAATTAAACCATCAACCTTTCCAGTTATGAAAAAACAAAACAATATTTGCAATTAAAGTTTTAAAATTGTATTTTTGTTAATAATCTAATTTTTTTCTAGTTATCAACAGCCATAAAAACATATCCGCTTCTACTCAAGTCAGTCCGGACTTACATTTATAAAAGAGCACCTGGAATTAGCTGCATAAACACAGTCTGGATCTCAGTAAGAGAACGTCGTAGTTTTGATCGCTGAAGTAGATAGCTGATTTTTTGGTTGAGACTCATTGCTCACTGGTATTTGAGGACTCATATGGACTCATATGGACTCACATGTGGAAATTGATGATTGGGGCTCCACTAAACCATCCAATTCTTCTCGAATCCAATCCTTACAATCCAAAATCCTTATAAAAAAACCCTTAATGCTCCTTACTTTGCCATGAATAAACTTATCCATAAAGCCCTCAATGTTCCATATGTTGCTGATTTAGTCCTAACCAGATGCCAATCCTTTCATAGTAAACTGTGCTCCCACACGAATCCATTAGTCTCCCAACTTGCTTCTTATTCGATACCTGATAACCCACCGAGGCGTCTGAAAAGAAGATGGCCAAGAGACCTTTTAGTTTAAAACTTTTTTTGAAGTGCTACTAGTGAGTAGTTCTTCACAAGTGATTTACATGTCATTATAATCATTTCCTCAAATTTACTTGATGTATATTGATGTATAGTTGTAAATACCAATAAATAGTTTAAAAAAAAAAAAAAAAAATTATTTTTTCAAGCATGTGTTCTTTTGT
Source organism: Euschistus heros (assembly GCA_003667255.2). Lineage (NCBI taxonomy): Eukaryota > Metazoa > Arthropoda > Insecta > Hemiptera > Pentatomidae > Euschistus > Euschistus heros. Next base: position 1,214,140 of record RCWM02000303.1, on the reverse strand, counting down.
TGGTTTGTTTAATTCTGTATACATTAAATTACTAATTTGTGGCTAACTGGGTTTCAAGAGTGTAACCGTCCGTTATTTCTCGTAGCAATTAGGTATTAATGTTACTCGTTAATAAAGAAAATTAATATTTTTAATATTATATTTTATTGATAATAATAGTATAATAAACAGCATTTAAACTCCTCATTATTAAAAGTATAAACTAGTGACATGTTTCGGGAAACAAGGTCCCATCATCAGACTTTAAAATGATTTCTTGGTGTTAACACACCGTGTCTGTTTCTCTCATCACAGAGAAACAGACACGGTGTGTTAACATCAAGAAATCATTTTAAAGTCTGATGATGGGACCTTGTTTCCCGAAACATGTCACTAGTTTATACTTTTAATAATGAGGAGTTTAAATGCTGTTTATTATACTATTATTATCAATAAAAGTAACTCCATCATTGAAGAATTTATATTATATTTTATTTTATTTTTATATTAATAAATGGAGAATAAGAAAAAAAAAAAAAAAAAATATATATATATATATATATTCCCGCTTCAAGGTCACACTAGAATCTAGTATGACTCATTAATAACAAAAATCAATATTTTTATTATTATTGATTATAATGATATTAATATTATTCTAGTGTGTCTCATATTAATAAAATAATTCCAGTTCAACACGCAGTGGTTCTAGTTTAGACTTGGTGATTCCACGTAATATCGACCCCACCTGTAAGAACTACCATACCTACTTTACATATCATAAACCTATATTATTTATAACAGAAAAATAATTGTATATACTGATCGTTCCCGAATGTAAATATATACCTATCCAAAAAACATGTACCATGTTTCCTTGCTTTGATCCTTGATTATTTATTTATTTATTGTTTTTTTTAATAATTTTTTTTTAAGGACGACGCATTGAGCAACGAAACAGAGGTAGGCGGACCGTTGAGAAGGGTCCCTCTTCCCAACAAAGAGAAAACTATTTTCTTAACAATAATTTCTCCTATTATTATTTATTACTGATAAAGGACATCGTATAGGGGAAAGTGCTGTACCCAAAGCACAGTTGTACCAGTGGACATTTTTAATTAAAAGAGAATGGAAGGAGAGAAATTGAAATTGTTAAATTGGTAGTGCTGCAAGCATCTCCCTGCAGTTGCTCGTGTGTTTTCAAGATTGTTAGATCAACAGTTTAGTAGAAATTATTATTTTTAAGATTTTCTCTTCCAAATCCTGACCAATCCGACCAGTGATTTTAAACTTTTTAAGACCTACACTTAGAAATTTTCTAGGCAGTAATATTTCATTGGGTTGTCCGATGAATATATCATGACTTCATATGTTTTCATATCATTTATCACTTACGGGTTTTGTGAATTAATTCATTTTGTTTATTTCAATTTCATTAAAAATATTGCGGAAAGGTTTGTAGGCATTCCCCGTGATATAAAATGCCTAAATTCGGATACCTACTATTCGTATAACCTTTTTTTTTAAGAAGAGAATACTCACCACTCACTATTTATAAAAAAACTATTCATCTAGTGAAGATAGTGATTTCACAAATGTGATCTTGTCTTATCCACTAAGCGAAGATTGTAATTTTTTGGATGAATTGATGAATGATTATGAACAAGGTAAAGAAATTGAAGATGAAAATGAAGAAATAGATGTTAGTAGCTATGTTTTGTGTTGAAAAGCATTTTATAGCTTTGATCAAAGAAAAAGTAGACTCGTTCACGTTCAACATTTGCTACTTGAAGAAAATTTCATCAAATCATAGAACCCCAAAATTTATTCTCCCGGACATCGCTACTGATTATGAAATTGAAAGTAGAGATATCAAAAGAAAATTACCACCGCCATCTCTCATAACTGGCACTGGAAGATTATGTAAACAATTACATTTTCCTACATCTTTTCATGGATACAATCTCTTATCATTCGATTTTTTCGATAAAAAAAAAGTCTGTGTCACTCGTAAAAATAATTATAGGTACATAAAAGATTTATTTTTGTTAAAAGGTTTAAAAATAATTTAAGTTTCTATTTACCTTCATACGCTAAATTTATTGCTTTCACCTTTCTAGTCGGCCTTCTAGTTCACTAATCAAGTCGACATTTCTTGTTTAAATATTCTATTTTGTTAAGTAAATTTTATAAAAAATTATTGCTGATGTGTTTCTCTAATTACCATTTAATTTATCCCTATAAACCTATGAAGAAATGAATCTCCATTGGTACAACAACTAGTGTCCACAGGTACAAAGGGGGAAGGTACCTATGGAGTATAATCAGTAAGTTACAAAACATTATGTTCTGTAAAAATAAAATTACTTTTGAAAATAAAGAGACCGGGGTTCGATAGCCCCTTAAATGTCTTATCTAATAATACAATAACCACTCAGATAAATAAAGCACCGAAAATTAGAAAAATTTATAAGTGAAAATTGTCCACAGGTACAGCACCTTCTCCTACATATTAAATACAGCAACGCTCATCAAAGCTGTAAAAAATATATTGTATGGTACCAATTAAATATATAGTCAGTAGTAGAGAGGGTGACCATTTCTGGGCTATCGATATATCACGAATTAAATCCATATTACCGAAAATGTTTATAATTTTATCTTCGGAAAATTTCTCAGTATAACTTCTGTACAGAAAATAAAAAATTCAGATTCACAAGACTATTCTCCTATATTCCATTATTCGCGAGTGTGAAACCTTGCTACCTACATCAACAACACCTTAAAGCTTTCGAAAATAAATTGTTACGTAGTATATTTGGTGCAAAAAAATATGAGGACACCGGAAAAACTAAAAAGGCTGAATTGAGGAACATTTATCCTGTGGGAATAGATCAAGTAATCCGAGAACTTATTAAATACCGACGAGATATTATATTAAATAAAATATTGGATTGAGCGTTTCAAGGTCTCCATCTGGATCCGAAGGACTGACCGCCGGATGATCCTATATCGAGCCCATAAAGTCCATTTATTAAGACAGAGCTGAGCGGATGAAATATCTTCAGCGATCCATCCCCAGTTAGCGAGCTCCGATCAGAACTCGTTACCAGGCCCTGGGGCCTCCATCAAGTCGCTAATGTCTCCTTCACCGAATATATTACCTTACTCATTACTTACCGGTCATTTATCTCCCTGTTTACTTTTCACACCCCATGAGATTATTTTAATGCCATTTATTAAATTTACATTCTTTTCGTTGTTTTGGAAATAACTAGGGATGGGCGACTATTCGGTAAAACCCACTAATGGCTTGTTAGCCATTTTATCCATTCATATTTTCTTCACTAAAAAATAGGTAGATACAATAAAAAAAAACCCGATCTTTATTAATTGCAATGTTTATTTTAGGTTTCATATCGTTGCTTTAACTAATGTAGCACAAAAATGGAGTACATCGGAAGATTGAAATGGCAGAAAAGGAGGAACATAAGGTGCAGAAAAATGTTGAGCATAATGATCACAAAGAGCTTGTGCTAGCTGTTGTGCTGGAGGAAGCGGAGAGTGTAAAATTGGAAGGTTAATAGGAATATGAGGAAGATGATCGGGCTAATTTCCAAAAATTTTGTAAATTTTGGGAGGCAGCTGTTATTTCATTTTCCTAGATTAAGTTTTACTTTTTTCTGTATAGCCGGTAAATTTGGTTAGTAACAGAACGGAGAGCAATGCGGTCTTTTGGTTGATGGCATCATCGCCACCTATTTAGTAATAGATGACGGACTGATATAAACCAAAGAATATGTTTCGGAGGTGTTTGTAGCACAAAGGTTTTGGTTGGAAGTTAGGAATAGCTTAAGAGGCTGCTTCTTGGAGCAAGGTGGTGAAACGATCAACTGCGTTGTCTATATCAGCCGTGGTAGGTGTATCAGGTAAAGGGGACAAGGAAGAAGGAGAGTTTTTTAAAAGAAAGGACTGAAATCTTATACAGTCTGCTTTATAATAATTGTTTGGTATGAAGAGTTGGGTGGAGCGTTAATTGATGATATGTGATAGACTATTGGGAAATGATCTGAAAAGATAATTTTATAAGGGCAGTAACAGGATAAGGAGCATGAGTATAAAGTAAATCTATTGTACTAACATGGCCTGGAGAAGAATGAAATTGGAAGAGGATTGCTTTATGTCGGATTGAAGGAAATATTAATCCACATTAAATGTATGCTATTAAAATTTCCTACCAGAAACAATGATCTTGGAACAGATTGAAGTAACTGGGTGAAAGGTTTCACTGGAGAAGATGGACGAGCGTAAATGCCATACAACCGATGAGGGACTCCATTGATATAAAATTATACCTAGAAGTTAAACCAAAGGATGAGGAAATGTGGTTTGAAGAACGCGATGTTTAATGAAATTGTGAACACATATGGAAACATTAGTAGTATGAAAGGAAAGATAGGAGAGAGAAAACGAGTGTTTAAGGGAAGTGAACCAATATTACCTTAATATTAGTAACTATTACTTTTTTTTTTAATAAGTAACAATAAAGTAATTGTTATGATAGTTAACTGACGGACGGTTACAATCTTAAATCCGAGTTAGTCCCCGTAAAAATCTAATTTTTAATTGAAATGTTATATCAGGTTGGAATACGAAATGGAAACAGCTATTTTAACAATTTACAATTACATGTGTTCATTCATATTCATACATAGAAGTTCATAAGAACGATATTTTTTTCAGCATGATTGAATTCCAAATTTTACAATTAACTATCTAAGCTAACTAGATAGTTCCATCTCTAGAAATAACAAAACGAGGGACGGACTACTGCCAACTGATACCGATTCCTAAAAAAAATGGAAATAAGGATAAAAACAAATTTTAAGTTTGTGTTACGCGTGATGGTATATTAAGATTGATAAATTATTTGCCATTCATTGGAATGTGTATGACTAGCTTCGAATGTGGATCATTAATCAGTTCCAAAATATTAATATATTATTAATAATATATATTATTATATATTAATTTTTAAAATATAACACAATCCCAATCTAGTTTAACACATCCCTATCGCAGATTAAAAAGACAGGGGCCTCCAGATCTTTAAAAATCGACGTGGAGTCCAGGCAATGGCCAGCTTCTCTACTCGTGTCCAGAGTGACCGTACCTGCGCTCTCACTCAGCCTTCACTAGGTTTTTACACCAGTGACGCAGCTGAGAGAGCAGCGCTGGTATTTCATTTTGACCTGACTTGTTTTTATTTAATTTTTTTAAATATTTATACATTGTATAGTTTAAGGTTCTTTATTTATTATCTTGTTCTCTTCTCCTTAATTTTTTCTTATTGTGTAAATTCATATTTATCAATTGAGTCAGATTGTGACACTTACTCAATAAAAAGATTTTATGGTGGCTTTGGGCCGATTGGGGGCTCGATGGCCGAGTGAGTTGGGGTGAAGGTTCCAACGCGCTCGGTACTGAAGATTGTGAGTTCGAATCCCACCTGGGCGAGTTAAAATTTATTTCGCTGGAATAGATTGGTAAACTGTAGGATAACCCGTCCCTCCTGCCCTAGTTGGAGTACACAAGGATGTAAAGCCCAATAAACAACAACAAAAACAATAAAGATTTTAATATAGAAAAAAAATAAAAGCAAGAAATCAAGATTACTGATACTCACCTAATGAAGAAAAAACCGGGGAGGCTTCTAAAAGCTCTAAGTTCCTAAAGTAAACTGGTGTAATTGAAAGAAAAGGGTGGAGTAATCAGACAAATAGACGATATTTTACGATTTCTCTCTGACTAGTCAATGTTTCTGTTCCTACTTGAAGTAAATTCATAATGGGGCTATTGGAAATATTAATCTTATCATTTAAACAACAATTTGAAGTAATTTTAAATGAATTTGTAATTACTAATGATTCATCAATATTTAATTAAATACTATTTCTTACGTGATCTATTAATTAATTCCACTGTATTAGTTGAGTCTATGGTTATTTTGATTCAAATGTTATATATTTTAAAAAAATTACTCTAAGAACTGGTAGCATCAAAACCTTTTGTGAGTATCTATCTGCATGTTTGATTTCATGTCATACATTTTTCTCCTGAAACTTGGAAGGCTTTTATTATTTCACCCATCGTATAACAGACAAATCTATATTTTTAATATATTTTATATTAAAACGTTGTAATATCATTGTCTTGTCATATGAATTGCAAAAGCAAAAAGTCTATCTTCAGAATACGTCCCAGTTTATAAAACCTATCAAATTATGTTTGTCATGATCTGTAAGAGAATCTGTAATGTTAATGACTGCGTTGTGTTCAATCGAGAAAAAAAAAATCTGTGAATTACGTGATTTGATATTTTTACGGAATTATTTTATTAATGTTGAAATTAACGAAATGTAGTTTTTTACTTTGCCAACAGTTTGGACCGTATCATTGATGACCATCATCAGTGCTAAAACAACAAATAGCCGAATAAATAAAATATATAAATAAAAATAAAATTAAAAAAACATTAAAATAAAAATTTTGATTAACATATATTTATATTTTGTACACTTTTTTTTTTTTTTTTCCTTTTTTTTTTCTGAATCTTTACTCTTCCCATTTTACTTCAGGAACAGAAAGCTTCTAAATGTTCTTCCGCTTCTTTACAGGTGAGTGTCAATCTGTTTGATTTCTTGTCATATATATATTTTTTTTCTGTATTGAGTACGTACATATATTGTATTATTGAGTACATATCACAAGTCAAATAGAGAATCAGAAAAGAAAAGGGGAAAAAAAATATATAAAAATAAAAATACTTGTGGCAAATTGTAATAATTGACCATACTCTCAATAAAAGGCTTAGAAAAAAATGAATTACTTAATTTAATTTTTTTTTCCTTTTCTCTTCCGAGTCGATATTTGACTATTTTGTGTTTTATCTTTGATGATGGCTATAAAATATAAGGCCGAAACGTTTGAAAAATAAAAAATGATTTAATTTGGAACCTACATTATATACTTATCTAGTCATCAAACTCATCTCTTGAGGTATATGTTTAATTGTTAAAAAAAAGTAAAAATGTTCTTATATTTATATGGACGGTTGGAAAATGCAATTGAAAGTTTCCAACATTATAACACTATTATTAATCTTTTAAAAAGTTAATTTGGATTGGAATTTAAGTTTTGTAAATGGAAAAGTGAAATTAGAGCTAAAGGATTCCAGAAAAACTTCTAATACTGTGAACCCTGACACACCTACTTGCCTGGTTCTTTCCCCTTGCAGTAAAACTTCTGTGGGACTAAATGTTCTGTTGACTCGCTTGGTTTTTACACCTCCTAACTCGGTAGGAGAATGTAGCTTTTCATTCTGAATCGATTGATTCCCATAACTCATAAAAAAAAAAAAAAAAAAAAAAAAAAAAAAAAATTGACTTGTTTGGTTTCTTACCCTGTCAATAATTTTTCTAAAATTTCTTCCTCATTATATTAGAAATTCCAAGTTATGTAACAGCTGACCCATCATGTTCAAGTGACATAACCTTGTTTAACATGGTTTTCTAACGTGAAAGGAACATCAGGTTATGCCCTGTAACAAATCATCCACTGCAACGAGGCCGTAAATCATGACGGATCCTCTGGTACCCTGAGACAGAGGAGACCTCCCCGATGGAGGGGGCACAGTCTGCAAACATGTCAACCTTTTGGAGGGTCCACACTCCAGCCACATCTGGCACCTACTCCAACGCCCCGTTCTTGCACGTGTTTGCTTTCTTTAGGATAAATGGCAGCAACAAATCGGTTCGTTGACCGGCTCTCAAGATCTCCAATGAGTGAACGCTACGGCGGAAGTGGTCAATGAACGCGGGAATAGCTCTCGGAGGACAATAGATTATTTTAGAAGAAGCTTGGAGCAGGACCAACAACTGTTACAGTTAAAGTATTCGTAGGCTTTCTGATAAAAATAAACATTGAAGGAAACAAACTGAACAAGCCATACTTTTCCATGGCTCGATATCTCTCTTTTTTTTTTTTTTTTTTTTTTTTCAATATTATTATTTTGAATGATTCCAAGCTGCCTCACTAAAGGGAAAACGAGTAATATGGATGACAAAGACTCATTCGTACAAGATGTACAGTGAGTTAAAATAAGGAAAGAATATTAAATTAAACAGCCTATAAATACGTACGTAAGAAATAAAACTAACAAACAAAAAATGAGGAAGAAAATTATAAAATATTTACAAGCATCCCGAGGAAAACCCCGATCCAAGCTTGTCCCCCAGTTTGTAGGGGAAGCCGGGCCCAATGAGTTCTTAGCACTGCTCTCTCAGCTGCGTCACTAGCAGAATCCAGAGGAGGCTAAGGGAGAGCGCTAATAGCACAGTCGCAAAGGACTTGAATGAAGAAGCTGGCCATTAATAATTTACTATCAGTCTCAGGGCCACTGCTGTTTTAATCTGCGAGGGAGTTATCAGGATGTGTTGAACTGGAAAGTGATTGAGCGAAAGGATTAGAATGGAAGGAAAGGTTGCGTTGGAATTTAGAGAATTGGCTGGACGTCACTACGATTGGAAATCTGGTCAGTTGTTAGTTTCAGAATATTTGGTCATCAATGATAATTAATACCTCCAATTCATTAAAAAAATAAATTAATAAATAAAATTAAATATATTACACTATGTAACAATGTGCTGAAGTTTTGAATTTTTTTTTAAATGTTTTTAGAACTGATAATCCATGTTTAATTAGTTTTCAAATAAAAAGGAAGTCTCTACCTTCATGCTAACCACAAGCGACAAATATAAAGAACTCACACAATAGAGTTTACTGGAAACTGCGAGTGTGTACATAACCTAAACAGTTTGTAAACAAACTACGCTATGAAGGTACATTAAGATTCAATCTTTTTAGGATCTACTGTGTCTGGAACTATTGCCTTAAAGCCTTTGGTAAAGGCGCTTTTAACTTACATTTATATATATATATATATATATATATATATATATATATATATATATATATATATATATATATATATATATAGAGAGAGAGAGAGAGAGAGAGAGAGAGAGAGAGAGAGACCTTGTAACGTAAAAAAGTTATTGAAGTGCTGCTATTGACATTCTTTTACAAGTTATTGTAAAGATTTTCATCAAATTTATTTGTTTTATATAATGGATACAGTTGTAAGTATCAATAAATAGTTAAAAAATAAATTTATATAGGAAATAATGTGCGTTTTAGCCAATCCTTGATTTAGTGAATATCTTAAGGAAATTTTAACATTTCCTATAAATATTTAAAAGAATATTTTTTCTGTCGGACTCTAGGGGCTGCGATGGTACCCTGTTATATATACAGTTACAAATTACAGATGCTGTCGAATTCAGAAGTAGCTAAACCTTGGAAAATATGACAAACGGTGGCTTACCTGAGCGCGTACCGTTAGCAGCCCGCCTGGCCTTTTTTACACCATCTCCAGCCTCCTGCGTAATGAACTGTCGTTTATGATTCCGTTCTCAGCACGCACAAATTGAAACTGCACCTCAGGTAGCCTACAACAAGGACTCAAAATAACAGGGGGGAAAACAATATTCCATGGGAAAGTAAAAATTATGCTGATTCGGGTGCAATCATGGTTGACAGTCCGCCCTACACAACAACTAACTAGATATAATGACACCTTCATGTTCGAGATTGGTTCCGAAAACAGTTTTTGTGGCCCAAACATGACAGAAATGTGTCCAAATATGACAGACTTTTTTTTTTTGTTGAGGATATCGTTGGCATAATTTTCACTCAACACTGACATCGAATAAATTACATGGCGTCTTCCTCTCTGCCAATTGTCATAGCTTAATTTTAGTTTTAGGTACAGTAGGTAAGTGATTTAATTTCGTAATATTAAAATTAAATCAACCATGAAATACAATTTCACTAACAACCCATTAAGGGTCTTCGGTTCATTACTTAAGTAAGGATGTACTGTTACTAGGCCAACGGTTGTGAAAGGAGGAGGTTTGGCCTAAATCACGCTAACCCCTAGGTTTTTCCCCATTTTTAAGGATACCCACTTTTTAGAGGCTGGGTGTGCCCCAGGAGAATCGAAGTCGAGCCATTACTTAAATAACAGAAAATATATTTTTGGCCTTCAGTCGGACTAGAACCCTGGCCAGGGAGGTTGGTAGTCAAGTGCCTTATCCACTGAGCTACCCCACTTCCTTGATAATCTGAACGAATTGTTGACAGGGGGTCGTCAGAACTAGCAAATCGTCCGGATTACTAAGCACTGGGTGATTTAAGTATACGTAAAGGGAAATGAACAGTGTAAAGAGAGATATGTATTTATTTGTCTACAATTAAAATGGTTATCTATAAAATACATAACAACATAATATGAAGATAAGTATTTATGAACACATAAACAATGAAAAAGTCGGATATTTTGGATTTAATTGTATTCTGCAAATGGATTCAAAGGCACGATCCCTCATACGACGGAGTAGTATAACGATTTTGATGTCACCGACAGTGGAATTACCAATCCTATATCGCGTAGCAATCACCGAATAAATTATATATTTTTCTATTAAGCCAAATATATCAAAATTGTCCTTCCATTACCGAAATCATCATTGTTTCTACTCGTAGTACTAACCATTAGAAGTAAGCCAAAATGACAAAATGACTTTGGCCGACTAGCCGGCTGGCAAAAAACTCAAGCTTTGCTTCCGTTGAAATGCGGGTGACATCGGTTATGTTCGATATGCTTCGTTTATATCGTAGCTTAGACAGTTAATTGTGAAATTTGGATTTCAATCATGCGGAAAAAGATTTAGTGTTTCTGGACTTATATTTAGACTAGCACTCCCCGTCGCGGCTTGTTTCTCTCTCATTAACAAAGAACATAGATAATTTTAAGAAAGTTTTATTTTTTTATCGATAAAAAACTTGAATTGTAGCATGTGATTCAGAATTATTTCTTTAATGGTATTTTAACGCATAGCTGTAATTATTAATCTGGTACTGTCACGCTGATAAAGTGTTTGAAGATTACGTAGAAGCATAATTAGACAAGCAATTTTTAATATGATTGTCCAACTTCTAATTGTAACGTACGTGTTGGTAAACTATCAAGAAACTCTTGCAGATAATGGACTGCATTATCAGTGTTTGCACCTAAAGCCCAATGAATCATATTTTACAAACAATATCAAAAACGAAAGGACCGATATTTTGATTTGGTAATAAATTTAATTTGGCAGATATATTTTTTTGGATTTCATCTGGTTGAAGTTTAATTTCACTTGAATCCATTTATCGCACCACATATTTAAATATTTTATGATAATTTTATTGAATATAAGTAAATTATATCATCAATTTAAAGCTCTATATAACACCATACCTTTGTAACCTCTCTCTCACGATGAAAGGCGCTCGCAACGTGTCGCTCAATTTTCTAACCTCCCTGTTATCCACATATTATCACTTTTTAAAATAACAAGTAGATAATCAGTAGATTTTATTATTGGTAAACCTTCCTGGAGCTATAAAGATGACATGGTTAAAATTTGGTACAGATTGGTTCAGTAGTTTTTGCGGTTAGTGATCACAAACGAAAAATAGCTTGTCCTTTTACATAATAATAATAGGGCGTTAAAAAAAAAATGACCGTTTTATCAAATTCCAGAGTTTAAAAGTCTGTAAATATCTTAATGCTATTTATTATTTACCAATACTTATTAATCCCTTTAGAGCATTCTCTTAGCTTGTTTACTAACACTGGACTTCTTCAAAAAAAGCCTCGGTTCAGTTATTTATTTCAAAGAAGAAACATGACAGTCTCCTACGAAATTCTCGTAATTTTAAGACATTACTGGAAAAAAATTTCAGAGTTCTTTGACAGCCATCCCAAGGAATGGTATCAGCGTGGCATTGAGCAATTGGCTAGCAGATGGGTAATGACGGAGGATAACAATGGACTATACTTTGAGTATTAATTGTATTTTATATCAAAGAAATCGTAATACAAATATTTGTTTAAGAAACGGTCATTTTTTTTTTTTTAAACACACCATTAGTATAGATTGATTTATACATAACACAAAAATATCTTACATATAATTGTAAATAAACATGCTTCTAAATTTCTAAAATAGCAGTTTCCTTTTCGTGTTCCAACCTCTATATTACATTTCTATTTAGAATTTCTATTTTTTAATTATGACACAAAATTCGATAATTATTGGATAATTTATTACTTCAAAAAAAAAAAAAAAAATTACTATTCCTGTAATAAAATGTAAAAATGAATCTACAATAACAATTATAATCAAAAATTTGTTTCATTTCAATCAACCGATTTCAAACCGTAGAAATATAAATAAAAACCTGGCAAACTAGTCAGCACTTTTTGCCGACTAATCCCGGACTACAAAAGCAGCTAACTATATATTATACTCTGCTTTATGAATTAAATATTTTGAACCCCAAAATCCATGGTATCCTACTGTTTACATTGGAAACTAGGACACTGGGACCTACTGCCGAGCCGTACAGCATACAGTAGAACTATGTAGATTGGTTGAGACAGTACCGTTGTGAATGTTACTTATATCAGCTGGAACGAATCGCTGTTTGATTGGCACCAGTTCTTTACATGTCACCACATAGCTCAGTACATCGTTCCGCCTCGGATTGCTTGTCCTACGGCTGAGGGGGTGGTGGATCCCCTGGGTCTTGTTCAATTATTGGAAAATAGACGGAGTATGTGATCCTCATAATGGATATGTGTCTCAAGGAATGTCAGACAGAAAGGTTGTGATGTCACAGATACTTTGAAATACTTTTAAATCAAATACATTTAAAATAATCTGAAAAGATATGCCAGCGGTATCTTAATTAGTAAGAGGGATCAGTTTTGATTTGTTAAATTGACTTCCGCCTTTAAAATAAGAGAACCAAATTTTCTGCAAATCCCCAATTCATAGTAAGAGAGAAAGCACAACTCGAACCAAAAATCCTCTTGGATCGCATTGTTTTAATTAACCATATGAAGTAATTTTCAAGTAATGGTTATAAATTTTCTAAATGGTTATAAATCTATGATTATACTGTTAGTTCTGGTCAGAGCTTTACCAATTTGAACCCTGAATATTATTTCTAGCTGTGATGAGATATCTGAGGATCACATCCAGAGGAAATGGACTATCTATACAAAAATTATACTTATCAACTCACAATGGTTTTAATCGTTGGAGTAACAGACGACATAATCGCTTGAAAAAAGTCTGTCGATAGTTAAGACGACTTAACGACTTGGGAGGCTTAGCGTGCGGACTATCCGAGAAAGAGGAAAAAACAGGAGGTATTGTCGGACCATATGGGACCACATTTAGAATATGAAAGGCACTAATTTCGGGTCCTATCTCACAGAAACAGAAGCTATTACGAGGATATTTTTTTCTATCTGAGCCATGTGCTGCAGGGTCCTAGGTCACTATAGATGGCAAGGATTGAATATTAAAACAGCTCGGTGGTAGCTCAATAGCTATATGGAAATTGGGGGGATGCAAGTGAATGAAATCGGTCGTCGTAGGTAAACGATACCCGCAGAAAAAATATATTCTGTCTCGCCTATGTTAATCCCGGCATAAAAAAAGATTTTTTTTTTTTTAAATAGTTCATTTTTATCTGTAATTTTGGAACAGTGCATGCTATTTGTAAAAATTAGATTGTTTTCTTAAAAAGTATTATGAATAATTTGCCACTCCTATTGGAATTGTTTTCTTTGAAAACTAATTTCCAATGTTTAACATTCAACTTCATTTTTAAAACATACACAATTTTCAAAACATCAGCACTTTGTTACATTGATTATATCGCTCATGGGCTGCAATAGTGGCACTACTCAAAAAAACATTTTTTGAGATAAGCGTCTTAAAAGTTTTCATTGCTAAGGAAAATGCATAGGAAATGCTTTAATTTGCTTAAACGAAATTACCTTCAAGTTATAACTTCTCTCTTTTAAGCAAACTAAGGCATTTCCTATGCATTTTCCTTAGCAAAGAAAACTTTAAACCTACATATGCCAAAAAATGATTTTTTGAGTTGTGCCACTATTGCAGCCCACGATCGATATGTATTAATGTTTTTGAAATGCTAGACAAGAAATCAATTATATTGGTACTCAACTACATAGGGGAAACGGACTTCTGAAAGATATCAAAAGTGGAACGGGAAGGAGGGGAGAAAAGGGTCAGGTAGTTTAACCCTTGGGATTTTCCTATGACTGATTGGTTTTTTCCTGTTCCTATTGGAAGAAAATTTAAAAAGGGGCTATTGGAAATGTTTATTTAGTCACTTAAACAAAAATCTGGATAGTTTTGAACGATTTTATTATATATATGTAAGTGAATACCAGTATCTTTAATTTATTGTCTTCCATTTTTGAAAATGTTTATAAACATGTAAGGTTCCTTGAGAAACCTTCAATCATCAGTATATTATTTATCAAGAGTACAAAATTCTTCTCTATCCTCCTGAGATAGTGATAGAGATAGTTATATAGTTCCTCCAGAGCTTCATTTGGCAAACCTAAAACAATTTGGTTTGTACGGTAGATCTCTGGTACCTTTAGGCTCTACGTCAAGACATAGTTTCTCCTTCGTCAGGGCATAGTCGACAAGGGATCCGCCGAAATATTTGTAGCCGAAAGCTTTTTTTCACAAAAGACCAGCCTTTATCAACAAAAATATTTAGAACAAACAAAAATATTTAGACCCTTCATATGTTCCAGACTGATCTTCTTTAAATTAAACTCATACCAATCTTTAGCCGGACCATCAACAAGATAAAAACCTACGGCTTGAATTCTTAAATTATACGACTTCGTCTGAAATTGACTACATTCTTCTTCGAACCTACACAGCCATTTTATAGGATCTGATAGTTTTTTATCAAATCGTTCAATAATAATTTTTTTTTCATCATCATTTAGTTTAATTCCATTTTGTTCTGGATTTAGTTTTAATTGTATCTCTAATTGTTTAATACGTACTTCTAATTCTAACTGAGCCTCTATAGGTCTGAAAGGAACTGTTGTTGAAACCCATCCCTCCAATGGTAACTCGCAAAAACAAATAGAAGATTCATCAAAATATTCTCTTTGAATATCATCATCCATCTTAACAGCTTCTGTTCTTAAGCCGTTAATATTTTTAATAGCATTCATAACATTTAGTATAGGTTTCTTACCTGTTAGAAAAGTGTGAAACTTTTTAAGTACTTGGAGTCTTTAGGTATTAATACTTAATTTTTCTTGTCAATGGAAATGAACTGAATCATAAAGTCTTAATCACTCCTCTTTACAATATGAACAAATAATTGAGCCATTTTTTTACGTGTTGAGATGTTTTAATTTAATTTATAAGACTGTTAGAACGTGATTTATTCAATAAAAGTAAAGAATTAAATCACACGTAAATTCAGCAGTAAGTTACAGCAAACAGCAATACACAATAATTGAAATAGGTTAAAGAAGGTCTCATGATAAAGTAATAAACGCAGATGATAAATAATACACAGATGATTGAAGGTTGCTCAAGTAACCTTACATATGAGGCGCCTAATTGCAAAACGTGGCAAATCCACCAAAAATCGAAATTGAGTTTTATATACCGTTCGATGCAGCTCCTTACCACGCAGAAGACTGACTAGGTTTTAGGTTTGAAAACGAAGGAAAAGTTGTTCAAATTTAGAATTAAAAATCACGTACTGTTGTAAAAGGGAGTAAAACCATGCCTATAACAGTACCAAAAGGGAGTATCACAATATGGCTGCCATATTATGCATATTATTTGTCAGATTTAGGAGACATAAATGAGGTGGAAGAAACTCAATTAGCTGTTTAGAGAATTTACCTATTATTGTGATCGTAATTACTATTGACTTGTCCATTTTTAAAATTATATTTCATTTTTTTGTTTGTTAAACTAAACTAATAAATGTTTTAAAACATTATAAAACATGTTTTAGACAGATATTTGTTTTGAATTTAAAGTTACCTACTAAAAAACGGAGTCAATAATATTTTGATGCTGCTACATAGTTCAATACTTTATTGTTTTTATTTTGTTCCTCAATACTCTAAAATACTCGCATTTGTGTAAACAAATATTTTTTTAATGATAAATCGTTGTTAACTATTTTCAAAGAAGAAAGACTCACTAAAAGTCTGTCTAGAAGTAACATGAGGAAGAATAATAATTTGTATTATGCATTAGTAATTAGGAAAATATGTACTGTGATTACATAGACTAGTCCAAGTATGTACATATATCGTTTATTTACTATCCGTTTTTATTGTTCACCAAGCTAATAAGTAACATTTTTGAACGTAAAATCATTTTTTAATTCATCATTTCAATTCTATAAATCAACTCAGAAGATGTATTTATTTCATTATCAAAAAGGAGTAAGTCTCAAACTGTTGCAAAGCGGAGTAAGTCCCCAAAACTGATGCAAAACGGAGTAAGTACAGTAGAAAAACCAAGTTTTAAAAAAACTGGTCAACAGGGGCCCTTATTACGCTAGCTCAACTAAAAACATCTATTTTTCTTCTAATTATGCTAGAAAAATTACATTCATTTCAATTGGGCATCATATCGCTTTGGCTTCTGGTGCAAAATTTAGAAATTTGGTTTTGCTACGATTTTCAACTGGACGCCTCATATATAGTCTGTGTAACCAAGTTTTGATGTTTCGAAAATTTTGTGTTTTAGAACTAATGTTGAATATTTAACATTAAAAACTTGTTTTCTAATAAAATAATTTCAATAGAATTGGCAATCAGTTCATCAATCCTTATTGTATTGATCCTTCTATACCATCATGCGTACCTTGAGTGTTTTCTTATGAAATGCTACTTGATGTAAAAAGAAAAAAAGTAGACTGCTGCGTACGAATCCGGTCTTAATTAAAACCATTCTCCAAACCATGGACGTTAAGAGGGCCACCAACAATATGAGAAGGAGTTGCACAAGGCGGACGATATATCACTGTTGTTCACGCTACATCAGGAGTAGGAGAAAGAAACCCCCAGCTCTGTGTATGCATGGATGGTCCCTGACCCTTCCTAGCCGCACGGTGATAAAAGCAAATGTGCTAACTAAATCAAACTTGTCAATGTTAGCAACGAAAACAGGGAGTCCCCTAACACACTTTCTGGCTGAATATTTTCCACGGAGCGAACGTACACCATTTCCTCTGTCCAGTGAGGGATGGACCCCGACACCCCAGCTAGCCCATAAACCGCTTCTCGTTTTATTGTCTGGGGTGAATCACGCTCCGGCTAAAATACTGCTAATCTCCGACCCCCGTGACGGTTCATTTCTTCTCGTGCCCTCCTGTAAAGTGAGGCTTATGGTAATGGCGTTAGGAGTGGGGGCAATAAGGCGGAGGAGCTGTCGCCTGGAACGATCTCGAGGGTGGAGGATGTCCTGTCCGTTCCAATAAACAAGCTCAAGTCATACATTCATTAAAAAAAAAAAAAAAAAAAGTTTGTCTTCATTTCTCTATTATCAACTTATAATGCATACTTCATTATGCAATCAGAGTATAATTCTCGATTTTATGATATTTTCTTCTTAAATCTAGTATGTATGCTTTGACGTTAATTGAAAAAAAAAACATGGACCACAAAATCTATATTGGTTGTTATATGCAGGGCTTCTAGGTATCTTCATTTACTACGATTTGGCTCTTTCATTCATATATTTACAGTTTCAAAATCATAATTTATATTCTTTTCAAGTTTTGCCAAAGCTGTTTTAGCCTCTTTGTCCCCTTTTGTTCTATTCTTATATGGTAAACAATCATTCCTGTACTAATTTATTCGTTTACAAAATTGCTGGCCAGTTTCGCCTTTATAAATATTTGGGTAATGTAAACAATTTATTTTATATATCAAATCTAAATAGTCATTATTGTGCAATTTGTCCTTGGTATTGGTGTATAATTTACTCAATGTATTAGAAATTTTGTAACCAAATGTATATTCTTCAATTTTCAATTCTTTTTTATATCTTCTGTTAGACCTTTTATATATGCATGGGTTTGAATTCTATTAATAGTAGTATCTGGTTTCTAATTATTAGATTTAGTATTAATGGTATTAATTAAAGTTCTAAACCAACATTTCCTGATTGTCTTGGTAGGATATAAATTAGTTTGAACCATTTTAAAGATTTCCTCTTTAACCTCTTTCAGAAATTTTTCGTCAGTTTTATAGCTTTAACCATAGTGTTAAGTGAATTTTTTTTCTTTATATATATACCAAAATTATAGTAATTAGCGGGAGTGGATGACCACCCATGGTTTTACGCCCTTAAACAACACCAGCCAACCAACCAGCATTGTGTTATTAATAACATTCATCTTTTGTTTATAGGGGTGATGTGAAATATGGTTAAGAGTTATGTTCGAACTAGTATTTTTATTAGACCATTTTGTAGTTACTGCATTAAAATTGTTTCTAAGAAGAGTCGTTTCTAGAAATCTAATTTTTCCATTAGCCTCTAACTCAGGTGCAAATTTCAAATTGTTATAAAATTTATTTAATCTATTAAGAACTTAAGAGATATCGGAATATCAAGAGTTATCAAAATATCATCTACATATTCCTGGATAGAAAGAATCCTACATTCTTCAAACATATACTCTAAAAGTTTATTCATAATTATTCCACTAAGGTTTGCAGATAAGAAACCTCCCATAGGTAAACCTTTAAGTTATCTACAGGGTGAGTATCTCTTAGTGTAAAAAAAAAAATTGGGTGAAACTAGATCAAAAATGTAGCAAAATGCCGCAGACCTTACCTTTCTATTCCAATCCGTTGCAGATGTACGATAAATCAAAGACTTTTTTGAGGAAACCACGTTTTTTTTTTTTCATAAAAGCTGCAATATCTCCAATTTGTTTAAATATTTTTTTTCCAATTTTGACAACATTTTCGAATTTAGCATTAAATTTTCTATAATAGCTGAGTGTCTGTAAACCTTGAATTTTACAAACTTGGTATCTAAAGAACAGCTTGATCTTCACCTTATTAGGGGAAGTCACAATGCCGTATTTACTTCAACGCTCACCGTTTTTTTTTTTTCGAAAAACCTATCCACAAAAAGTCACATTTCACAAAAACTTGCAAATTTAATTAGCTTTCGAATGATATGTTAAACGTATTGATTTTGTTTCAATTTCATTGAGAAATTTACTTTTGAAACCGAAAAAAGATGGTGTTCTCATTTGGCATACAAATCAGCTACTTATGTAAATAAAACATTATGACAATCCCTTAATGGAAATGTACATTTTAAACATAATAAACTGTTCATAGAAAAAAAACATATAAAAAAAAATTATTGTTTAATAGAAAATAAAGGAAAACTGTCAATAAAGCGACACCAGATCACAGGACCTTATGCTATTATATTTATTTATTTATAACTATAACTTAGGATTTATTTTATTAGATTTTCAAGGTAAGGTTTAAAACTCAATGATAATGAACATAAACCTCAATTTGTTATTGGCTTCTGAATGCAGATGATACTAAAGAATACAACTTTTTGCAGTGAATTTATGCCTAGATGGGTCTGTTTTTACAGGGGAAGGCATTTCTACCGTTACATGTGGAGTATCGTTGGTTTATTCATATTTGTATTGCTGTCGAATAGTGTAGAAAAATCATAGCTTGCCCAACCGATTGAATGATGAAATTACTTAGATTTGTTACAAAACATCCTAACACAACTTCATCACGATATTCCAACTGTTGTTCGGCAAAATATGATTTTCCAACACCATGGTGCTCCTCCACATTATTCGAAAGCAATACATAGATGAACCAATGATATACATGGATAGGTAGAAATGCCTTCCCCTGTAAAAACAGACCCATCTAGCCATAAATTCACTGCAAAAATTGGTATTCTTTAATAAATAAATCCTAAATTATAGTAATAAATAAATAAATATAATATCATAAGGTCCTGTGATCTGGTGTCGCTTTATTGACAGTTTTCCTTTATTTTCTATTAAACAATAATTTTTTTTCTATGTTTTTTTTTCTATGAACAGTTTATTATGTTTAAAATGTACATTTCCATTAAGGGATTGTCATAATGTTTTATTTACATAAGTAGCTGATTTGTATGCCAAATGAGAACACCATCTTTTTTCGGTTTCAAAAGTAAATTTCTCAATGAAATTGAAACAAAATCAATACGTTTAACATATCATTCGAAAGCTAATTAAATTTGCAAGTTTTGGTGAAATTTGACTATTTGTGGATAGGTTTTTCGAAAAACGGTGAGTGTTGAAGTAAATACGGCATTGTGACTTCCCCTAATAAGGTGAAGATCAAGCTGTTCTTTAGATACCAAGTTGTAAAATTCAAGGTTTACAGACACTCAGCTATTATAGAAAATTTAATGCTAAATTCGAAAATGTTGTCAAAATTGGAAAAATATTTAAACAGAGTGGAGATATTGCAGCTTTTATGAAAAAAAAACGTGATTTCCTCAAAAAAGTCTTTGATTTATCGTACATCTGCAACGGATTGGAATAGAAAGGTAAGGTCTGCGGCATTTAGCTACATTTTTGATCTAGTTTCACCCAATTTTTTTTTTTACACTAAGAGATACTCACCCTGTATAAAGTTTTCCTCTAAATGTAAAATAATTATTACTGCAGATTAATTTTATTGCTTCTATAAATATATCTCTACTTGTAATACTTGTGCGGGGTTCGATTTCATTCCAATTTTCATCTATAACTATATACACGGTCTAAAGGTTACACTAGTGGAAGGCTCTCTACATCGAAAGAAACCTATTGTTCACCTTTATCAAATTGCTTTATGTTATTAATTTTATCTTTAAGTACAAAACAGTTGGGAATATCAAAATCATTTTTCCTACTAAATGGATCTAACGAATCCTAAATCATATGAACTACAGTGCAGCGTCGATTATCTGAACGTCAATTATCAGAAAGTTCGATTAACGAAACCTTTTTTTTTTTTTTTTTTTGGAATGTAATTTTAATTAAATTGGTCATCTAATTACTTATTTGTATTGTTAAAATTATTTTTATTTAAAAATAAGATCAAATAAAAAACAAAAACATTTTTACCATGAATGTCTATAGGGGAAGCTCAATTTATTTCACAGAAACTGCATATTTCACATGAACTTCTATACATACCTACAATTTTGTATACTTTTGTGTACTTAATTGTTTAAGTGTTTACGTTGGTTAAATGGGCACGACTACGTTTTAAACTTCATTTACGATTGTGACGTTCAAGTTTCAGATATCATTGTTCAAATCATTGATTACCTTCTTAGGTCAGTTTGGGCTTGAAACTCGTTTATGTAGTTTCAACAGGTGTCAAAACCTCTCCTATCGAGCGAAAATATTAGATTAAATAAATATTTTGATTATCTTTACCGGTAAGTTTATATTTATATCTTATTTGTACATTTTTTAATGTATGTTGATTTGTTGAAGCTAGTAAAGTATAAAAATATCTACGAAAAAATATGTGATCTGGGAAGAAAAATTTTGATATATCGTGTATCAGGAGCCATCTCTAGTTTATAGCCTTAGGATCCATTTAAACGTGTGGATATTAGCGATAATATTCAGAAAGTAAGGTCTAAGGTAATGCACATATTCAATCTGAATAGTTTCGCCCCGTTGCTGATTTGAAAATTGTGTGCAGATGGCAAAGTCGAAAGTAATGTCAGGATTTTTCGTAAATCAATTACATTTTCCAAATTTAGTTGTATAAATGAAGTGGTTTTGTAAAATCTGTATAGTTGCTTAAATACAAATATTATGAAACATTTTGATTTAGTAGTGTATTGACTATCAAACATGGACGGAGCGGTTGCAGCAACTGATGAGTGGCAGGACCACACTCGACAGAATCGACAGTCACGTCCTTGTCCAAAATAAATCAATTAATTCCCCTCCAGGAAATACCCTTGAGTTTATAGTCACTCATTCAAGTACCACCTAGCCAGGATATCTTTATAATTTTCATTTTTTTTTTAATGATCCAAGTTTAACTTTGGGTAAGCCATATCAATAGTTAACTTTCTCAGTATTTAAAAAAACATTCAAACCAAAAAAGTAATACATTATTTATCCAGTCTATACCATTATATAAAAGAACAAGCCATTTTTGTTTGGGATCACTTCTGAACTAATCTTGTGAAAAACTACTGAACTATTCTGTACAAAATTGTAACTACATCATCTTCATAGTTCTATGAAGGTTTAGCAATAATAAAATTTTAAGATTAAAATCTTTTCCACATTCCTATGCTACATTTATTTATGTATTAAAAAAAATATCTCTAGAAAGATATTCACTTTTAGGATTTTTCCACTGAGCACCAGTACCCCTCCTGATATCGTTAATAAATATTAATAGACTTTGAAAAATTAAAATTTTCACTCAAGAAAAGTGAAGCGATCAGCAGTACTTCAATGGGTTTACTATGTTGGCTAGTAATGTTTTTAACTAGATTGCAACCATTATATCTCTGAGTAACCCATGTCGACACTTGGACAAATAAATTATTGTACACTATAACACGGTAATGGCAAAGTCTATAAGGCAATAGTGGCGATGTAGCCTTGGTTCCCCTACTCACTACTGATAGTGTATCGCTAATTACTGAGCTGAGAGCCAAGGCCACTGCCAGTCGATTTCCTTTATATCGACTTGCGTTACATGATCGATTATAACCCGAGAGTGCACAACATTTTTCAAAATCAGCAGTTGTACATACATTTTTTCAAACTATTTATAGATATTTACAAATGTATACATTATATACAAAAGTAAATTTAAGTAAAATGATTAAAATTACATTTCGATAACACATAAAGAACTACTCACTAGTAGCACTTCAATACGTCTCGGAGGGTTGTTGGGAAAGGAGTATGAGGCAAGTTAAGAGACTAGTGGATACGAGTGTGTACGGCTTTTACAATGAAAGGATAGGTAACTCATTAGGGCCAAATCAGCAACATACGGAATATTAAGATCTGTATGGATACGTTTGTGACATAATGAGGAACATTGGGGATTGTGGATTATAAGAATTGGGTAAGCCCCAAAGCTCAACTTAGGGTACGCTGGTATAGAAGGATCAATACAATTAGGTGTTATAAATTCTAGGATTGGTCACTTCTATAGGTGTATAAGAACTAAAATTTAATGACTGTGAAGATCGGGGAAAACTGGACGGTAAATCAAATAGTAAAATAACATATAAGAGCATACAATAATAAGACCAAAATTTCTAACTTCTTTATCCATCAAAATGAGAATAACCATTAATTCAATAAAGAATCGGGAGTGAATATAATACATGAAGTAGAAAATATCCTAAAATTAAATATTTATGAATCATTAGAAATAATAAAATCCTTCAAAACCAATCCAGATCTTTGTTTAAATGACCAGATAAATATTTCCAATAGCCTCATTTAAAATTTGTTTCCAATAGGGACGGAAAAAACCAATCAGTCGTTGGAAAAAACCCAAAAATTTAATCTACCTGACCATTCCCCTTCCTCTCAGGAAATATTTCAGATATACGTTTGATCTCCTTAAGTGAGTACCAATATATTTGATAAATATAAGAAATATTAGAATAATATTTGGCTAATAATACATCCAAAGTATACACCTTGAAATTAAATTTATTGAAAAAAAAAATAATATATAAGTTAATTATCCGAAAAGTTAAATAGCTTTAACGCAAAAAATATTAATCAATTATGCATTTCAGTTTAGAAAATTTTTATTATGTATTTGTTTTTATCAATTTGTTTTTTTTGTTTTGTTTTCTTATTTTGTAGGTTTTTATCATTTTTCCTACTGTTAAAAAATGCATTCCAAATTATATCCATTTTAGCTAAGTTCACTATATAGTGTAAATTGGTTTATCACCAAAACATGTAATAAAATTTAATATGTGCAATTGTAAACTGTTAAATCATTTGAATAAAACTTTTATTATTATTTATTTTACTAAGGATTTCGGAAATTAAAAGTTGACTAGGAAGGGCTTAGTGGAGCAACCAAAGCTCTTTTCCGTAAGCCGTCCATATAGGTCGAATTACTAGCATGCGATCAATTGAATGTAATTAATGTGTCTTTTATAATTATTTGAATGCTTTGAACATTTTTCTATTGAATGACGAAGAAGTCTAAATCGACGAATAGTTTAAGTTATGTTATGCATATGTCTAAAGCAGCATAAGAATTTTTTTTTTTTTTTTATGGATAAATCGCTAAAATATGTCATGCACATTTTCGTGCTAATTCTGCTATATCCGATTTTTAAAAATAGCACATTTTCGGCCACTTATTTTTGGCGTTTTCCCGTCAAGTTAGTGTTTGAGAATATTTATTTAAATATCTTACTGCTTATAGTCGAAACTAAAATTAAATAAACATATTAATTGCGAATAGTATTTCTTTTGTCTGTTTTAATAATTTAACTGATATTCATCAGGAGAAAAATGCATTGTTAGTAACTTTTTCCTCTATAATATTGTTGGTTTGGTACTATGTATTTTTTTGATGTCAGTACATATTCATTAAATCATAGTATTTTTAACACAAATGTATACAGATTACAACAATATCGAGTAACACAGCAACGATTCAATGGGACTTTCCATCAGAGCTAGAGAATTCGAAACGACGGGAGCTAGATGCCTGCGATCAGATAGGCCGTGGCTCCGCTGACGTCCGGAAGTTCCGGTCAGGGGTCTGGAACGCCTCTTCCCGTTTCCGCAACTGCTGCCAACCTTCCCCAACTTATTAGTGATGCGGCTTAATTTACTCTCTTATTTAAACATGTCGAAATATTTTTATTTATCTACTATTACCGCTCCGATCACATAATATTACGAAAATGCATGTATAAATACAAGGTTTGAAATATTGATGCCCTGTTCCATTCCTTATTGCGAGGAATTTTTAGCTGGGGGTATAGTATACTTTTTTTGAGTAACGGTTTTTTCATATTCAAAAATTTAACATTCTTACACACTCTACTAGGTAGTCTGTAGGTGTTGCTCGGATCTGAAATTTGCCGACAATTGTGTTATCAGAAAAGTAATGGAGATTATTTTTTGTTATATAACATTTGTCGCTAAGACCTAAAGTTTAGGAGCTATATTGGTTTGAATGAAATAAGTCACGTTTGAAACCCCTACTTTCTCTCAACTTTGTTTATTAAGAATAATGATTAACTATTAATTCAATTTAATTATTAATTGAAGTAATTCGACTCTTTTTACTCTAAAACGTATATAGCGTATAACAGCAGATTTTAGATAGACATATCCACGGTCTATTGTTTTTTCCAGTCAGGGAGGAATTGTTTTTTATGTTTGTTTACGATTCCAGAAATAACTTCAAAACTATGGCAATTAATAAAATAATTCCACTCATCGGCAATTGAATCATCCACAAACAGATGTTAATTTTCTTTAAGCCGGAATTTGCAGACTCCTTCCGCAATATTTTTTGATAAACAAGATGAATTCATTGTATATTACAAGATTAGATAATTTAACAAATGTATTGCGAACTAAAATACTAGTACCTGTATCATTGCACTTTTAAAATAACATACCATTATTCAAATTAGATTGAAATTAATACTATTTAACTAACATTTATAGAAACTGGGTTCAACTTCTTGAATGAACAACAGTAACAGCTCTCGGCCCATAAAAATTAAATGATAAAACTTTTAACTTTTAACCTTTCAAATTAAATACCAAAATTAAAAGACAAGAAACTGCTCATCGTTTCCGATTGCTCCAACATTTACTAAACAATCGTTTAAAGCTTGTATTTGTAATAAACAAATTACAAAAGTCTCATTTAAATTACAGCAATTACATCCATTTGGACGTCCGGAGTTGAGCTTTGAGGCTCCACTAAACCTTCCTATTCTTCTCATATCCAATCCTTATAATCCAACATTCTTCGTAAAATCCTTAAAACAAACTTTTCCATAAAGATTTTAATGTTCCGAATCTTGGCTCAAACCAGATTCCTACCCTTTCATAGCACAAGCTAAATACCCACTCGAATTCAATTATTTTCCAACTTGCCTTACATTCAATTCCCGATAATTTATCGAGGCCTCTGAAGATGTAGAAATTTTATAAAGTGTTACTAGTGAGTATTTCTTTACTTGTTATAGACAAGTCATTGTGATAATTTTCATCAAATCTAATTGTTGTTAACATCAATAAATAGTTATTAAAAAAACATTTTAAATTATAATTATTAAGAGCATATATATGTAGGCGGAGGTAGTTTCTTGTTGGATAGATGATTTCGTTAGTTTTCATTTTTCTGTTGTCTTTTTTTTGAAGAAGAAGAAAAATGAAATTTATCCTGGGACAACTTGTCCCTAAGAACAACAAATGAGTACAATACATAGAAACAATTGACTGGCTATGATGATTAATTATAATAAATACTAATAAAAATTTATTAATAATTAAATTATGAGTTACAAAATAAATGAAGAAATCTTGTAAAAGGATACATCTTATGTGTACTATTATAATGTATATAACATAAATATTCATGTTTTACATTTGCTCGGAAGATTGAAGATCCAGGAGGTAAAGAAATAGATGATGTTTAAAGGAAGTAAGAGTGGAGCTTTTTCGTATTGATATGGGCAATGAATTCCATAAAGAGGAAGCGCGAATAATAAAGGATTTCTCGAAGGATGCAGTTCGATGTGTAAGAGTGTACAGGTTTATGGATTGGGTTCTAGTATTTAAGAGGTGGATATGGAGCGAAGGGTAAGGAGGTCAGGAATAAAGGTGGGTTTTTTGGTTTTCAAGGATTGAAATATCAGTGCACCTAGGAAGTATTGACGTCGGAAACTGGTGTAAAGCCAACCAATTTCAAAATACCTGTATGATATGTGAGAACTTCTAGAAATCCCAAAAATAATTCTAATAAAACAGTTCATTATTCTTTTACATCTCATTTTTTTTCTATTAACTATAATATAACTAATCATGGTAAACTTTGTACTCCATATCCACTTTGTACTGTTATATTCATACATGTAGTATGCCTATAAGGCATGGAACATGTAAATATATAAAATAAAAGGTATCATATAAGGAAAAGAATAAAAGAGTGTGTGTGTGTGTGTGTGTGTGTGTGTGTGTGTGTGTGTGTGTGTGTGTGTGTGTGTGTGTGTGTGTGTGTGTGTGTGTGTGTGTGTGTGTGTGTGTGTGTTGTGTGTGTGTGTGTGTGTGTGTGTGTGTGTGTGTGTGTGTGTGTGTGTGTGTGTGTGCGTGTGTGTGTGTGTGTGTGTGTGTGTGTGTGTGTGTGTGTGTGTGTGTGTGTGTGTGTGTGTGTGTGTGTGTGTGTGTGTGTCTGTGTGTGTCTGTGTGTGTGTCTGTGTGTGTGTGTAAAATATACATACTCATGATGAAATGAAAGTTGTAAAGATCCAAAACTAGCAACTAATCTAGCAGATTAGCATGGTTTGACATGATGTAGTCATAATGAAGCCTAAACCTAACTTGTAATAATCTTATTGAATATTTGACCGGAGATTCCCAATCCCGATAGAAAGCATTATAACTAGTAAAAAAGCAAATATATGTAAAAGAATATAAATATTTAAAGTCCTTTTATTTTCTACATAATTACTTTTTTATCTAGAAGTACTATTACTCTGAAAACCACAAACAACACGACATTATGTAATCAAAGGCACTAAACAATATTAAAATTGAAAGTTTTTTATTAAACTTAAGTTTACTTAAATATTATTAACCAGTGATCACAATAATCTAGTCAGTATATCAACGAAAGTAAATAGCTAACAATCACCTACGATTCGACAGAAACTAGAAAGTACCTCGCGCTAATGACGGGATGGTAACCCGCAGTGGTTACATCAGCCACATCTAGGCGGCACCACCACTTTCTCCCCTGCCCTTCAGCAGACATTAGCGACTCCACCAGTCATCCTCTACTCCAGAGGAATAGAAAAATATTCTTCCCTAGGGAACGTTCAGCTCTAGAAGCAGAGAAATAGCAGAAAGCAAAGCAGTCACAAAGCTTGATAATGAGATTTATCATTACAGACATTGTCCTGTTTCGAAAATTTCCCAAAAATATATAAACATTTAGTGTTATAGAGGTCTAAAATTTTTAAACTATTTATTTATATTTAAAACTGTATTCATTATATACAAGTAAATTTGAGGTAAATAATTCCACTGACATGTCAATAACATGTAAAGAACTACTTACAAGTAGCACTTCAACAGCTCTAAATTGCAACCATCTTCTTTTCAGACACCTTGGAGGATTATCGGGAATGGAGTAATAGGAAAGTAGGGAGACTAGTGGATTCGAGTGGGTATGGAGCTTACTATAAAAGGATAGATATCTGGTTAGCACCAAATCAGCAAGATATAGTACATTAAGATCTTTATGGATAAGTTTGTCTGTGGCATAATAATGAGCATTGAGGGTTTTACGACGGTTTTTCGGTTGTAAGTATTGAATACAAGAAGAACTGGAAGGTTTTGTGGAACCCCATAGTCCAATTCCTTAGGTCCGTGTGGGTCTAATTACTGTCGCGTAAATAAGTATTTTGTAATTTATTGGGAGATTTGAACGCTAGTCTAGTTAATGTTGGAGTAGTCTGAAATGACGAGCAGTATCTTGTCTTTTATGTTTGGTGTGTGGAGTCATATAATTTGAAATGTAAACAAAAGATCTGTTTACTCGAATTAACATATTTGTTCTGTAAGAACCGTGGCCTCTGCTAGTGCTTCAATCCATTATCCTCTTTCTGCAGCAAGACAATGCAGTACCCAAGCCTTGTTTAGGTCGCCTTCCACCTCATCCAGCCATATGAGACGGTGTTTTCCTCTCCCTCTCTTACCCCTTGCTTCCCATAAAGTAGCCTCCACGGTATTATTGTCTGGTTAATCCTCTCCACATGGCCCAACTGTCGCAGTCTATTGAGCTGTATCATATTTATAAAACACCATTTCACAAAATAATTTTTTTTTATTCCAGATTAGTCCTAATCTTTCTCAGATAATCTACTTTCATGACCTATAAATTTTACGTAGGACTTTTCTGTCCCGTATCTGTAATTAAATGCCTGATTGTTAATTAGTGTGTTATTAAATGGGAGTAATAATAACGGTTCTTCTATATACACGGTGAGTACCTCTTAGTGTAAAAAAAAAAAAAATGGGTGAAACTAGATCAAAATTGAAGACAAATGCCGCAGACCTTACCTTTGTATTCCAATCCGTAGCAGATATACGGTAACTCAAAGACCTTAAGAGACCACGTTTTTTACGTGGTTACTTTTATTACCATAAAAGCTGTAATATCTCCATTTTTTAACAATATTTTTCCCATTTTGACCACATTTTATAAAATTTACTATAACATCAGACTTCATGTAATCTTGAATTTTAAAAACTTGGGACCTAAAGAACAGCTTGATCTTCACCTAATTTAGAGAAGTTACAATGTCATATAATACTTAATAAAAATATCCCCAAAACTGCAAATCTCTCAAAAACTTCCTAATTTAACCAGCTTTCATCAAGTGAAAGATCCGTATTGATTTCATCGAGAAATTTACTATTAAAACCGGAACAACATGGTGTTTTCATTTGGCATACAATCAGTTGCTTGTGTTAGTAAGACATTATGATAATGACTTAATAGGAATATGCATTTTAAATATAATAAACTCTTCATTGGAATAAAAATCAAAGACAAAATTTATTGTTTAATCATTTTTGTTTGTTGGTTTATTCATTTTTGTATTGCTGTCGAATAGTGATGGAAAATCATAGTTTGCCCAGCAGATTGAATGGTGAGAACAACTAGGATTTGTTACAAAATATCATACCACAACTTCATCACGATATTCCACCTGAATTTCGATAAAATATAATCTTCCAATACATGGTGCTCCTCCACACTGTTCAACAGCAGTACAAAAATGAATATCTAGCTGATGAATGGTTTCTTCATTGCTGCTCGACCACATAATCCGCACTCAAAGAGGTGCCAATTGACAGTTACTCAGATAACATTATCAATGTTTTGGCGCCATAATTCATCGGAAATGTCTCTGCAACTCTTACTAGGTCTCATCTTTTGAAGTTTGCTAACGGCTCTATCCATATTTTTTGAGGTTTTCCTCTACCTTTCTTTCCTTAGGAAGTCATTTACTGTTATTATAATACAAGAAATGTCTCGAGAGGATAAACCTTCCTCGGAGAGAGAGGATTTTTTCTCGAAACTGAGGACTGGTCTGAGGAGACTTATTGATAGCCACAATGCCAAGCATAAACTACGTTAAATTATCTCATATCTAATCCTTGGCAAACATTCACAACAAAGGGCAGCCGGAAACTTAAGATTATGAAAAGCCTCAATTATAGACAGTATATTGATTAAGAGTCAGCTAAAGGAATGTTATTAGAAGTGCATTTGTTACTAGGAGTAACCCCAATATTCTCACCCTGGTCGGTGTTAATAGTGACTAAATATTTATAAAACATTACTGTACAAAATAATATACATCGTGAATACAATGGCATGTAAATAACTTGTGAAGACCTACTCACTAGTAGCACTTCAATAAAATCTACACTAAAAGGTCTCTAGGCCATCTTCAGACGTCTCGGAGGATTATCGGGAATGGAGTGGAAAATAAGTTGGGGGGAGGTATTTGGTTTGGGCTAAATCAGCAGTATATGGAACATTCAGGTCTTTATGGATAAGTTTATTGGTCACAAAGTAAGGAGAATTGAGGATTTTGGATTGTAAGGATAGGATACGAGATGAATTGGATGGTTTAGTGGAGCCCCAAAGCTCAACTGCGAACGTCCAAAAAGGCCACAGTCATGTAAATGAGTCTTTTGTAATTAACTGGGAGTTTTAAACGTTTGTCCAGTAAATGTTGAAGTATTCTGTAATGAAGAGGAGTTTCTTGTAGCTTTAGTCTTGGAGATTCCAAGTAAGACGTTTGTCTAAGTTGAGTCCTAGGTAGCGGAACAGTTCAACAGGGATTAGTGGAATATCATTGTAGATAATTTAGATTAAGAATACAGTCCTAACATGTAATGTATTAAGGCCATACAAAAGCATCATTAACAGTCACAAAACTGTTTATTTAGAATCAATATTTTTAAAAAGGCTTTTTAATACTTTTATTGAAGTAAATATTTTTTTTACATAATTTTGTCCCGAATATAACTTATATAAGAAAATGTGGTTTGTTTTCGTTGCCATATTAGGTGAGAGGCGTGTAGCCAGAGCGGTTGCTCCCAGTAACCCGGTTGTCGAGGATGACAGGAGGGTCGATAATTAGATACAATCTGAGGAGGGCTTTGGAAGAGAGGAAGGCAAATATTGACACTGGCCGGCGAGTAATCTAACTCATTTACATAAATCAAACAATCACTCACTTGTTGAGCGAGTCTAAGCCCTCCGCAAACAGTCCCTGCCAACTTCTGTCACCTTTCAGGATAGTGAGGACAGAGGATGGAGGGAAAAAAGGGAAAAAAAAATCTCTCCAAAACACCTATCATTCGTTACCTATGTTCTATCATGAACTCTGTACATAACTGGTATAACGGATCAGGACATTGCAAAAAAGGGCTGTGGAAGGTCTTATTTTTTTTCTTCTTTCGTCTTCCTGTAGAAGGATATTTTTTTCAAATATTCGTTGGTTACCAACGTGGCTTAGTTAAGAATTAATAAAAATGAACTTTTCATTTGGTGTATTTTTCATTTTTTGTTGAATATATTTGGCCTTTTACGTCGGTGATTAAGAAAATAAAATTCAATCTTGATTGGCTAATACAAAATTCCTTCAAAACAAAACAAGCAATCAAAACATATTTCATGTGAATGAATATAGTTTAAGGTTACAATTTGTGTGCTCTATTAATACACTTGATATTTTTAGAATTTAATGCATTCCTTGTTTTAAAGCACTCTAACCATTAGATGGACGTTTTAAATGTACAGAAATAGACAGATAATGATTTTATTTATAAAAGAGAATTCTTGTACAAATATGAGTCTGGTAAATTCTCAGACAATTCTAAATCTATTTACACAATGAGAAGGAATATATAATATAAAATACACTTTTAATATACAAATACATGAATTAACATAAAAATAAATGATATAAAAAATAAATATAGGGAGAATTTTTCTCGGTTATCTATAAGTCCACAAATGAACTAATAATTTTATACTCTCTTGTTGATGTTTCGATGTTGTACTGACATAATTATAAATAATGTCTATTTTATCAATATCAGTAATATTTAAAATGTTTTCAACATTGACTATATCATGGGTGTCCGTGATAAAGACCCTCAAGTCTGTTTTCCTGGGCTCATTGAATTTAGAGCAGTACAGTAGCATGAGGCTCATGCAGTCCTTCGCAAAATGCTCATAGAAAGTACAAATGTTGTTTCCTTCAAGTGAAATTGTCGTGTTCTTCAGATACAGCTTGATGAGTGCCGGGGAGCCAACTTTAAATTATAAATATTTTTCCGATTCTCCAATGTAAAAACTGCTAATACACCTTTAGGCTGGGTTTGCGGCTGAATTTAAAGCCATGTTGATATCTATGGACAAAAGGTGGATCGTTATTTTTTGCAAAATATTATCTTTTCGTCCTGTCAAATAATTTCTCTCGATAGAAATCCTCTTTGCAACCTAGTTATTCGAAGATATATACCACTTGTGTGAGCCAATTGAACTCATATTCGTGCTTATTTCTTATGTTATCCAGCTCAATAAGCCAGTTAAAGCAAACCCGCGGAAATCTGGTCATGGAATTCACAGAAATTTTGAAATATTATTTATAAAACGAAATTCACAATTTATTTTTATTCTTATTTGTTATTTAAATAATCTATTCTTGATTTCAAGGATTCTATCCTTTGTTAGATATCTGGTTTGGCCTGAAAAAATCAGCAACTTAGGGAACATTAAGATCTTTGTAGTTAAGTTTATTAGTGACAGAGTGAGAAGCATTGAGGATTTTTCAAAGGATTTTGGGTTGTCAGGATTGGATATAATATGATTTAGCATTACATTCTAGAGCTAAAAAGTAAGGTAGTTACAGTTTTGACTGCTGTTTAAAACCATCAGTTTTAATTAACTCTTGCGACAAGACAAAGCGAAGAGTTACCCAATAACTTTATAAACAAATAAATCAAGTGACTGAATTTCACCATTGGTAATCCAGCGAACATATGACGATTGTAGGGGAACCGATTCTATCCAGTTGGTAATTCTTTTCCAGTAGCGGTCATAAATAAATTAGCAAATGAACATTCAATTATAAAACTCGACTGGTGCACTGAGTGAATACATTTCTGGCAGGACCAATTGTATGTTTCCATGAAAAAGAGCAATTGAAGAACTCGAAAAAAGACGAACTGTGTTGGTAAATATTGTGAGTTGAATATTTTGGCCCCGGTGACAGAATGGCTAATTGAGCCAGCTCCTGACAATGATAGAACTCATCAACAACTGGCGCCCCTCCCCTTTCCACCTCCCGGGAATACAGCGAATATTTAAAGACCTTTTTCAATTTGTCGACCGCTGGACCAACATGAATGGTTCAGTTCGCGGCACAAGTTATAATGAACTGCTATATAGGCCCTGCTCTCCCATCGTTCGTTCGGCCAAAATTAAAAACGAAAATACCATTCCGCACCTGATACAGTTTTAGCGGGCATCTGTTAGGTATGAAAATTTTTATATAATATGTTTTTTATACATTTTAAAAGAAACAATACTATTTCAATAATGAATAAGTAGGTTTAATTATTAATTTTAAAATTCAGCATATAACTCTTTTACAATTATAATTATAATAGGACAATTGAGTAAACGGTAGAGATGTAGTAATTAAATAATACTCAGAAATCTAACCCATATTATTAGATTGATAATACCACCACCAACCCAATACAAATAAATTCATTTATTCCTTACTGATAAAAAAAGAAGATATACCTACCTATCTATAAATATTATTAAAAAAAATATATTAAAATAAATTCAGTTAAAGCACTATCCTGATAACATAAAAAATACAAGTGAATAAATAAAAAAATAATTTAAATTCAGACTCAACACAATACCTTCTCTCATATTTGGGGATTGAACAAGGCTTTATCCCCTGATCCCACTTCTCGATTGCCGCGTCATTATCGTAAGGTTGAGGTAGGATATCAGCACCCTTGAGAAGGTTCCTATTGCATGAAAACTAATATCAAATTCCGATATTAATCCAGTCAATGAGTGCTGAAATAAGGGGTGCAGAATGCATGGGATATGCGATAATTTTTAACTTAATATCTTCGTTAGGAATAGTTAGAAGGTAAACATACTAAACGTCCCCGCACCTGGGGGGTGAGCTAACGTTGGGTGAGGGGAGAAGTTCAATTTTTTTAGGTTTTCGATTATATCTTGAAAACGGTTGACTCTACAAAAATATGTTTCAAATAAACATAAAAGTTAATTAAATTTCCTAGAAAATTAAATCTATATAAATTTGTCTTAATTTTAACCTTTTACGAAATATTCGTTATTGAAAATCGGTGATTTTCGGGATAAAACAAATGCAACCTCACTTTTTGTCAAACTTTTGCTTCTAGTACCTTCCACAATATAGGTAACGATATTGAACCACTGATGCACTAAATTCGTCAAACCCGAATCACTCTTTCAGATCGATCCCGATCTTTCACTTCAAATATCACATTTATCGATAGCTGTTTCCTATAACTTCAATTATGAAATTACATTCCTATAGTTTCATGTTGGGTTGTGTTGTTTAGTGTGTTTTGTTAATATTTTCTTCATTCTTCTTCTTAAATGTTGGGAGATGTAACAGAAGTTAACATCAGTTTCAGAATGAATATAATGTTTCACACATTGATATTTTCTTTTTTCTGTTTCCAAATATAAGAAAGTGTATCGCAAGTTAACAACTCCCAACTTTGGCAGCTAGCAACTAACGGTTATTTAGATCTGCCAGGATCTGACGATTTTTTGAGGTCGAAGGACATCCTTGGCCACTCTCCTTCCCCACTTAGAATTAGTTTTTGTCCTTAAGGATACTGTTTTAAGATGGCGGAAGGACCTCTTTTGGGCGACATATATTTATTAATTTTCGTCCTTAAGGATCCTATTTTTTTTTCTCTAAAATTTAACGATCTTATTAGTTTTTCGTCCTTAAGGATTAAAAAAAATCATATGTCGATATTTTTGGTCATTAATTTATCGTGTATCGACATTTAGAGCTCAAAAATTCGTTAATATCGGAATTTGACATTAGATTTCATGCAATAAGAGGCTTCTCAGGGGTGCAGATATCCTACCCCAACCTTACGATAAAGACGCGGCGATAGAGAAGTGGTGGGATCTCCTAAAGCCCTGTTCTACCTCCAAATATAAGGGAAGGAGGTCGTTTTGGTGTCGAGTCTGAATTTAAATTATTTTTTTATTTATTCGTTTGTTATAGTTTTTATGTTATCATGATAATGCTTTAACTGAATTTATTTTAATAATTATTTTCTATAATATTTATAGATAAATAGGTAAACAGACTGCTATAGACTCTCTTAAAGAAACAATAGGGAAATATTCTAAAATTATAGAAAGAATAGTTCAATAAAGTTGAAATTTGCAGTGATTTTTCCTTAAGTACTACAATTTAAGCTAAGCAAGAAAGTAGACACCAAACTTTATTCTTGGAATGTATTTTACAAAATAGTAAACATTTTTTTTTTTTTTTCTCTTTCAGATTTTAATTCACACCTGTTATTAGGGTAACAATCAGTGAATGTGATGAAATTGTAATATTACAGGCCTTGTATGCGTGTGGGAGACTAGCACTCAATAGTACATCCTCCTGGCATGGGTTAAAGAGATTTATTTGAGCAAATCTCTCATCCAGCTTCTTTTAAGCCTTCTGAGAGTATTTCCAGGTATGTCAGTCGTGGCCATGTCATTAATGAGTATGTTGTTATGTCCATGAAGTGTGTCATGAAATCGTCTATAAAGGTCATGTATATGTTCCTTTACTGTGGGTATTTCTAAATCAGTGTGAATTGTGTGGTTTGAAACGTACCAAGGTGATTTCGTGATTAGTCTGAGTAATTTTGATTGGAATATTTGTATTTTTTTAAGGAGTGTATTTTTTGCAGTCCCGTATATTTGTGAGGCGTATGTCCATATGGGTTTAAGTAAGTAAGTGTATGTATTCAGTCGTTGTCGGAGTTTTTATGTCGACCGTTTATGAAGCATTGGATACAGAAGTTTTAATCTTTTGGTTAGACTGAGACGTTTTTGTTTTACGTGTGGGCCCCAGGTCATTCTTCTATCGAATGTAAATCCTAAGTAATGAATTTCCTTTGTTTGTGGTATGGGTTGATTGTCGATGAAGACAGGTGGGCAAGAGTCTTGTCTGAGTGTAAAGGTTATGTGCTGTGATTTGGTGTAGTTTAGTTTTATTTTCCATTGTTTGAACCAGTCTTGTAGTATTGTTAAGTGGTGTTGAAGAGTTAATGAAATTGTGGGGTCTTTATGTCTAGTTAATATTGCTGTGTCATCAGCGTATGTTGCTGTCAATGTTTGAGGCTAAGTGGCATATCGTGAGTGTAAAGAATATATAACAGTAGAGCTAGTATTGACCCCTGTGGTACTCCGGCTTTTACTGGATAAATAGAGGAGATTTCTGAACCTTGTCGGGCAGAAAAAAATCTATCAGAGAGAAAAGATTGAAGGATCAGATAATAGGTAAAAGGAAGAAGATTTTTCAATTTAAAAAGAAGTCCGTCATGCCAAACTCTGTCAAATGCTTGAGCTACATCTAGAAATGCCCCAGTAGCATGTAGTCTTTTATCGAGTGAGATTGATATGAGATCCGTTACACGGTGTAGTTGATGAACTGTTGCATGAAATGACCGGAATCCAAATTGATGTGTAGGCAGTACTTGTTTATCTGTCAGTATGTCTAGTATTCGTCGGTAAAATAATTTTTCAAAAACTTTAGAACACAAAGGAAGTAGGCTAATTGGTCGGTAGGAAGAAGGTGAATCGGTGTTTTTGTTTGGTTTATGTATCATGGTAATATAAGAATATTTCCATTGAACTGGGAATTTTGTGGTCCTGAGAATTGCGTTGTAAAGTGTAGTTAGAAAAGACTATAGCTTTTTTGGGCATTTTCTGGAGAAGGTCAGCGGTGATTAAGGCTAAATGTCCCCTCTGTAGTACCAAATGTTACCACCACGTAGCGTGCCAAAATAAACAAAATTTAGATTCCTCCTCAAATCTCAACAGATCATCCGATTTTGGTTCTGTAAAGTTCATTTTGTTTCATATTTGCGTAGAATCTGATGTATCTATTTTAAAAGGCCATATATTTGATATTTACAATTTTAGGTTCAAAAAAACTACTTTTTATTATTTTTTAAAGAAAAGTCAACTAATAGGCAAGTGTAGAATAATAAAATATAAATATTGGCAAAAAAAAAATTTTAATTATACGAACAACATCGGCCGAAACTCATAAATACGAATTTCTATGCAAATGTTTTTGTTTTGTTTTTCAGGTAGCATCTACATCTATCATGACTATAGCAGCCTCAAACTACAAATCTAAAATAAGATTTCCATCGAAAGGTTGTTTTGGGACTCAAAATAGAATTTACACGATCCGAAATGAAAATTTCGAAAAATTATAAAAGTAAACAATAATTAAACTATATAACCAAAAACACTGGATACTTATTGCAAATATATTTAAAAATGCGGGGTGCATCAAAATATAAGAAGGAGTTAGGAAAAATCACGTTAGAAGTATGGCAGAGGATAAGCGATTATAAACACTGATCCCCTACCCTCCTATAATAGTCCAGTAAAATAAGGGTTTGCCGAAGAAAAAAACTGCGGAACTTTTATTCTCAACGGATCTTTATGTTTTTTGGGGTGCTGAATCCGAATCTGAAGTTTGCTACCACCGCAACCATCGGCTTCATATTCAAAATCGCAAAAAAAAAAAAACCGTTATTTTCGTTTTTTTTTATCTATAACACCATAACGAAGCTTTTTTCGAAGAAAGTCTTCTAACAAATGCTCCGAAAGTATTTGTCCGATTCAAAATGTTTTTTTTTTATCTGAAATCTGAAACGTGATTAAATTTACAATTAGATCTTATATATGAAATTTTTATCAAAATTCTTGAAATACACAAGCTATCACGCTGAAAATCACTTACTTTTGTAAAATAAATGTTTTTTTTGGCACATTATCGCTATATCACCAAAACCATTTGTCGGATCCAAAATTTAATATTTTTATCTAAAAGCTGGTTAAATGTACTATTGGCTCTTATATATCTAACTTATAATTAACACCGGGAAATACCATCACCAGTCTACTGAACATGTCATAATTTACATATTTTGCCAAAACATACACATTTAGCGTGCTAGCTTGGGTGGTTTACAGGATTTAATATAATTTACATATATAGCATCTGATAGCGAATTTAATCAGCTTTGAGATAGATAAAAGAAATTTGGAATAGATAAAAGAATCGAACAAATATTTGAGGAGTTAGAGGGACAAATGTGCCAAAAAACACTAGGATTTTACAATAGTACGTTTTTATTAGCGGGCTGGCATGTACATTTTACGGAGTTTGGTTAAAAATTTATTCTTATAGTAAATTTAATCAGCTTTAAGATGAAAAAAAGTAATGTTGTATCGGACAAATAGTTTCAGAGTTATAGCCAAAAGAGTACGACAAACGTGTTTTCGTGGAGCTTTGGGACTGACGGCAAATTGGACAATTTCTCCATTTTTTTCCAATAACGTAACTTCGCGAAAAATGGTCCGATTTCGGATTTCGTTTTTTCATTATGTAGGTACTAGTTCCAGCTACAATTAATATTTGAAGACTTCCTTCGAAAAAAGGTTCGTTATCTTGTTATAAATAGAAAAACAAAAATAATGTTTTTTTTTTGGCGGTTTTTTGCGATTTTGAATATGAAGCCGATGGTTGCCGTGGTAGCAAACTTCAGATTCGGATTCAGCACCCCAAAGAACATAAAGATCCGTTGAGAATAAAAGTTCCGCAGTTTTTTCTTCAAAACGGCCTTTTGGAGTCTTATTTTACTGGACTATAAAGACGCTCTATGAAGCATTATTTTGGAGGTCCTACAACTTTTGTTCTATTTCACTTTCCCAATGATGATTTTATTGACTAGAATTGTAACATTGTTCATATATAACGGGAAAAGGATATAAATAAAAACATTATTTTATTATCAATTTATATAAAACTAGTTGAAAAAAAAGGAATCCACAAACGATTAAGTATTATCTATTCCTATTACTAATTAAAAAATTAAAATTACTTATGCTATATTACTGCACATTAAAAAATATATATATTATGAAAAATACGATATATTATTTTTGCATAAATGTTGCTTATTCTTAATAAGGAATAATTATATTATGAGCTGTATTCATTAAAATTATTTACTTTTTTAATACCCAAATCAAAAAGATTTAGTACTTTTCTTCTTTTTTTTTGATTTCATATAAAAGTGATGAGTACAAAAAGTTATTGAATTTTTCAATTGAATGAGTTTAAATAGGCAGTTTCCTTCTTTCCCTTCCTGCCGCGCGTATTCCTGAGATATAAAACTCATTTTTCTATCTTACGTTTTGCCATAGGAATCCACAGTGAAGATTATGCTAGGTTCGGGTAAAAAGAAGAAGGTAGAAAAGACGCGAAATCCCTATACGGCATAGGATCAAAGGAAATATCAACATTTCTAATACTATCGTAGGTTCAAACAACAATGGTCTGGTAGGACAAGATGTTTACAACCATTTCTTTGTGAAATTGAATTTTTTTTTTTTTTCATTTTGATCAATCCATTTAATTGTTTCACAAGAGTAGTTTCATTTCTTATTTATTCGACATATCACACACAATATAGGCTTGTTTGACTATTCTCCTCCTTCAAAACCCTAATCTCAAAGTAAAGGTAATAATAAATAATTGCAAGCTTTTTTGTATGAGAAACTTCCCACATTTTTTTTTTACGTCCCGGGGTCTAAATTGTAGAAAAAATGTGTTTTTTTTACTGCTTAACATTTGAAAACGGTTAGACATAAGAAGTAATTCATTACAAACCTTTTGATTTAAATAAGAAGTAATTTTGGGATTAAATTTAAGAAAAATTTGATTTCGTAAATACTATTTTTATTTATTTTTTAAAAATTATTTATTTTCCGCATACCCTCTTTTCTCTAGTCTATTCGGGCCCCTGTTTTGGTCAACAAACACGGAAGGCTACACAGACAAAGAAAATATTTATAAATATATTACAATGGATCTAATAAGGTATTTGATCGCAAAAGGGAGTGTGTACGTTTTAAAACCCCTTTACTGCGAAATAAGTATATTTTGCCCCTTATGATTCCATTTTATTCATTTTTTTTCTGTTTGGTGACTAAATTGCTGAGAGAATATATATTGATATTTACAAGCTTACAATCAGAAAACGGCTAGCTGTATGAATAAATTTATTAAAAACATTATTGAAACGTTTGATTCCGAAAAAAACATTCGTACTTTATTTTTGACATTGACTATATCTCGAAAATGGTCGACTCTAGAAAAATATGTTACAAATCTAAATTAAAGCTGATTACATTTCCTATAAAATTGATTATGTATAAATTTGTCGAAATTCTAATGGTTTTCGAGATATACGTTATTGAAAATCGGTGATTTTCGGGGAAAAAACAAATGTTACCTCACTTTTTGTAATACTTTTGCTTCTAGTACCTTCCCCGATCGTTCCTCAGAAAAAATTACATAATCAAAATTGTAGAGCATTGAATTTAATTTCATTTCATATATAAGTTTCTGGTATTTGAAGCAAATGTTTAACAAAAAGTGAGGTAAACATTTTTTTATTTCTAAAATTATCGATTTTAAATAACATATATCTCGAAAACCGTTGGAATTTCGACAAATATGTATATAATAAATTTTATAGGAAATTCAATTAGCTTTAATTCCGATTTGTAGCATATTTTTCTTGAGTCCACTGTTTTCGGGATAAGATCGAAAAATACGAAATTGGGACCTCTCTTCTCCCCCCCAACCTTAGCTCAACCTCCAGGTTCGGAGACTTTTAGTAGGTTTGCCTTCTAATTGCTCCTGGCGAAGCTGTGACATCAGAAATTATCGCATATTTCATGCAATCTACACCCCTCATTTCAACACTTTGACTAGGGTCGCCCTTTTCTGCGAAAACACCTATATCACCATTCATTTGGCTACAGTTCCGAAACTAATTGTTCGATCCGAAATTTCTTTTTTTTCATCTGAATGCTCATTAAATTTACTATAAGAACCTATATATAAAGTTATGATTAAGTTTCGTAAAATAACCATACCAGCACACTAAAAACCGCGACCTGTTTTGAAATTCAAACTTGTTAAAGTAATTGGATTATTTAATCTGGGCTGCAAAGCCCAGACAAACTTGATAGTATTGGTTATTTGTAAGGTTAATCATATTTAAAAAACCAAAGGTCCTTTATTTTTTATACAATATTTTTTCGAAATCAGCAACCCAAAATATATAGGAAAAGATGATATTTTTGGCCGGCTAGACCTACAAGTTACCTCTCTGTGCGTTGGTGTTCCATATTGGTGTTATTTTATTAAACTCATTCAATTGAAAAATTCAATAACTTTTTGTACTCATCACTTTTATATGAAATCAGTAAAAGTACTAAAGCTTTTTGATTTGGGTGCTAAAAAAGTAAATAATTGTAATGAATACAGCTCATAATATAATTATTCCTTATTAAGAATAAGCAACATTTATGCAAAAATATTTTATCATATTTGTTCATAATATAATATATATTTTTTTAATGTGCAGTTATATAGCATAAGTAATTTTAATTTTTTAATTAGTAATAGGAATAGATAATCCTTTATTGTTTGTGGATTCCTTTTTTTTTTTTTTTCAACTAGTTTTATATAAATTAATAAAAAAATAATGTTTTTATTCATATCCTTTTCCCGTTATATATGGACAATGTTATAATTCTAGTCAATAAAATCATCATTGGGGAAGTGAAATAGAACAAAATTGAAGGCTCTCCAAAATAAGGCTTCATAGAGCAAGTCTTTATAGGAAAGTAGGGGATTAGTGTTTATAATCGCTTATCCTCTGCCATACTTCTAACGTGATTTTTCCTAATTCCTTCTTATATTTGATTCACCCCGCATTTTTAAATATATTTACAATAAGCATGCAGTGTTTTTGGTTATATAGTTTTAATTATTGTTTACTTTTATAATTTTTCGAACTTTTCATTTCGGATCGTGAAAATTTTATTTTGAGTTCCAAAACTACCTTTCGATTGAAATCTTATTTTACATTAGTAGTTTGAGGCTGCTATAGTCATGATAGATGTAGATGCTACCTGAAAAACAAAACAAAAACATTTACATAGAAATTTGTATTTATGGGTTTCGGCCGATGTTGTTCGTATAATTAAAAAAAATTTTTCGCCAATATTTATATTTTATTATTCTACACTTGCCTATTAGTTGACTTTTCTTTAAAAAATAATAAAAAGTAGTTTTTTGAACCTAAAATTGTAAATATCACATATATGGCCTTCTAAAATAGATTCATCAGATTCTATGTCCATTTTATTAATAAATCCGTTTTCCGATCTAAAAAATGTCTATTGTGTTCTTAATTAGGAGGAATCTAAAATTGACCCCGTAGGTGCTGCGATCTCTTGAGGCAGAAACACACTAGAGTGAGGGGACATTTAGCCTTAAGTCAAATCCTGGAGCTTTTTTTTGGTGATAGCTTTCTGATTACTTGCAATACATCAGAAGGAGTGAAAGACAGTGGTGGTAATGTCAATTGAAGGGGAGCTTCTAGAGTTTCTTGTAGGTAATTTTCATGTTCATTGTCTTGGTAGTCTGTATGTGGTGTAAAAACAGTCGACAAATGTTCAGCAAAGAGTCCAGACTTTTCTTTGTCCGACACCACCCAGGACCCATCTTCTTTTCTGAGAGGCCCTATCACCTCGAGATGCTTTAAAAGTTTTTTAGTGTGCCTCCATAAGCTTCCGTCGTCTGTCGTGATATTGGATAAGTAGTAATCGTATTTGGTCTGTTTGATTTTCATAATTTGTCTTTTCAGTTCGTTATTCAATTTATTAAATGTTCGTCTGTCTGAAGGAAGTCTGTCTGTTTGCCATACCTTTCGCGCCCTTCTCTTTGCTGTGATC
Organism: Euschistus heros; assembly: GCA_003667255.2. Lineage (NCBI taxonomy): Eukaryota > Metazoa > Arthropoda > Insecta > Hemiptera > Pentatomidae > Euschistus > Euschistus heros. The sequence goes on along the minus strand of RCWM02000303.1, from coordinate 1,170,612 downwards.
AGGTCCCTGATGTACTGTGGGTAACTCGGTAGAGAACCTCTTTTGTTCATTCTAGGAACGGATGATGCCCATGCAGATTCCTGTACAGCTTTGGTAAATACATCAACTGCTTCTTCAATTTCTTCTTCGGTTTTTAGTTTCATTGGTATCAGCAGTTTCGAATTTAACTTGGATTGATAGCTATCCTAATCCATAACGCCTTGGTTTAGGAATAATCTTTTCTCTTTTTTTATAGGTTCATCAAAAAGTGTCAAATGAACCAGGGAATGATCAGAGCAGAGATCGGAAGGGCTACTTATTGTGTAAGGTATGGTGCGAAGTCCTTTAGTGACGAAAAAATCAAGTAAGTCAGGGGTTTTCTGTCTCGATGTTGGCCAGTAAGTTGGAGTATTTGGAGATATAGTGTCTAACGAAAGTTTATGGAGAACAGATCTTAAATTTCTACCTCTCGGAGTACACAAACGGGAGCCCCAAGCTTGGTGTTTGGCATTATAGTCTCCACCAGCGACAAAACATTTTCCCAGTTTCTCGAAGAAACTATTGAACATGTGTGATGAAATGGCAAACCTGGGGGGACAATACACAGCTGCCAGTGTTATAGTGTTATGTTTTGTGTAAAGAGTGATTGCAGTGGCCTGTGTGTGGAGTGTATGTGGTGTATGTATTGAATTGTGTCGAAGTGAAGATTTGATGACGATGGCTGTGCCTCCGTGAGCAGTGTTATCTGGATGGTCCGTTCGGTAAATAGTGTAGCCGGTAAATGTGAATGTGAATTTTATGTCGGGAAGTAAGGTGTGTTTCGGTTATCAGGGCAACGTCCGTTCGTTTCTCATGTAGGTATATGTCAAGTTCATTTTTATGTTGAGGAAGTCCGTTAGTGTTCCATAGAAGAATAGACAAGGAACCCACAGTTAAAGAATTAGGGTGCATATGATGGGAATAAGGCTTGTTTTACATCAGAAATCTGTTGCAGAAGGCTTAAAAGAGGTTGAATGAGGTTATGTAACCGATATAATAAAGACACCATTTGATGTGGCATATTTTCAGGAGGAAACACCTGCCGAGTAGTTCTTCGCTTCATATCTGAATGATCCGCACATGGCTGATGTCCCGTAGCTGATGATTGTGGATAGCTTGAGGGTTCTTGCAACTTTGGTAACTTGACTTGTCCTCGTTGAGCTGGTTACTCTTGTAATGAAGGTGGGTCTTGTTGCTAAACTGACACAGGCCTGATCTTAAATCTTTGAGACTTTGGCAACCCCTGTAGTTGGCAGGGTGCGCTCCTTCACAGTTTGCACTGGTTGCAGGCGTTTCCCGTGTTTTTTTGCAACTGCCACTCTCGTGGTTTTGTACACAACGGACACATTTTGGTGGATGGTTACAGTATGTCTTTGTGTGACCATACTGTTGGCATCGGATACATTGTGGTATTGTTCTTTTTTTTTACGCGGTTTCTTCAATAGTAAGAGTAATAAATTCGTTTTATATCAAAGATATGTACGTTAAATGATCGCTTTGTAATATCTACAAAAAACATAGACAATGGTGTTTTAAATCGAGACAGAACATTTGTAACATTGACTACGTCATAGCCTTTGTTTTTTAATTCTTCTATTATAAAATTATGTGGGATTGAGTTATGCAAACCTTTGATAACCACTCGTGGGCATCTATCCTCAGGTAACTGGAAAGTGTGGAAGTGGGCGTTTTCCTTCCGCAGGGCAGTGATTATAATTCTATAGCCATTGGGTGTGTTTGGGTATATAGAAATATTTTTTAAATTTGTTTTAAGGTTGAATGAAGCAGGTCCAGAAATCTTTTCAAGAAAACCTACCAAAGCTGATACGTTTTCAAATCCATTCACAAATATAGGTGGTGGTCTTGCTGTCGGAGTCTTCTGTATTGTTGACTGTGGTTCCGGTTCAGATTGGGTTGTCAGTATTTCAAATATATTTTTAGTTGTTGTTACTGGGGAAGTCTTTTTATTTTTTCTAGGATCTCGATCATATTCTTGATTTCTTTTTCGATTTATTACCTGTTGCCATTCTCCGCCTTGAGCAATTTCATTTTCTTGAATGACTTCCATATTGCTGGCCTTTGAAGTGGAAGGTTGGTCAACCATGGTCTTCGCGATGAACGCGCACGCACTTCCTCTACAACTTTCCTACGCTTTATTAGGTTTTCAGGCAAACAAATTTGCTCTAAAATTAGCTATTTTTCGTAAGAAAACAGTATTTAATTAAGAGCAAAATTATTTTAGAATTTTACCGATGTTATCACCATATGATAAAATAAATAATGTAAAATCAGTTATTGACACCCTAAGGACATCTTTTAAAATTTCAACAGAATTGAAAATACTTTTACACAGTTGAGTTGTAGGATTTAAAAGGAATTTTATGATTTTTTTGTTGATAATTTTTAAGATAGAGTGTCAATAAATCTCTGGTTTACCCTATATAGTATTTTTATTTGTAAGGAATCAGTGAATTTATTACTTCTTTTCACTATCTTCAAATGTATCATCGTAGTATTTGCAATATGGGTTGGATTTCTGAATATTATTTAATTACTACATTTCTATTATTTACTACTCTATTGTTCTAGTACAGGTAAAACATTATTAAAACTTCTTTAAATAGTGTGTCAATTTCCTAACATTTTAAAAAATATATAGGTACCTAATAATAATTTAAAACTTTCTGTAATATTTTTTTTTTTTTTCAAAACATTTAATACTGTCATTTAAAACTTCTCACCCGACAAGATAAGTGACAATAAATTTTGCAGAACTAACCTAAAATAAAATTAACAAATGCAGGAATCGTAACCACAACTTGACGAGTCGAAATGGCCTCGACTTCCCCAGCACACTTAGCAGCAACATTTTGGTGTATGTTGCTGGGTCATCAGGTGATTGAAGTGACAAACACACTAACAATAGCTTATCCTTCGCCAACAAATTCAATTATTTTTTGGTTAAATTTACCGACTAGACTTCGACGGTCATGGCCCTTTCATCCTTCATTATAGTTGGCCGAGATATTTATCTAGCTCAGAACCGTATCGCTGCAAATTCCCGTTTAACGGAACCGCGCTGTCCAAAAGAATTAGCTGTCGATATTTCGAAGCAATTTCTCATTATAATGTCAATTTTCTCTTTATAAATTAGTCGGTTGATATTTCATCAATGTTTAGCTTCAATATAGCGGTACTATAGTTTTAAGTACCGTTCATTTTATTCCAGAATGTAAAAAGAAGATCTTAAGTTCTTCATATTAGAAACAAATAAATTATTTGCAACATTAGCTGGTATTACTATTTTTACGTACATTTATTTAGGAATAGCATCTACCGTCGAGGCTTCGCTCGCTCTCATAAGTCAAGTACATAGAAAGTTTTATCTAATAATTGAAGTTTTATTAATTAATTGATAAAAATCGTGCGTTATAGAAAACATTCAAAAAAAATTCATAAGAATTACTTGAGGTATGCCTGGTAGTATAGAAGGATCAATACAATTAGGATTGATGAATAATTTGCCACTTCTATTGCAATTTTATTCAATCGTTTGGCTTCATACGGTGAGTACCAATATATTTGATTTCTTGTCTTGCATAATTAAAAACTTCAGTAAATATATTCTATGTAACAAAGTGCTGATGTTTCGAAAATGTTGTATGTTTTAGAACTGATGATGAATGTTTAACATTCGAAACTAGTTTTCAAATAAAATAATTGCAATAGAAGTAACAATTAATTCATGAATCCTAATTGAATTCATAAGACATCCGCATATCTTACATTTCAAGTCCTGTCTCCCGCGATTATGACAATGATTTGATAGTTAGTGTTTTTAGTTCTGGAAAGTCCTACATATAATTGACAATGAGAGAAACAGTCGATCTGAAGAACTACAATAACGTTTTCATTAGCTTTGCGATTTGTTGATTGTAATAGCACAAGAAACTTTAATTTGAAATTTTAATCGTTCCAACTGAAATGTTATATCAGCAGGAAACATTGGTATTATAAGAATAAATGCGATTTTTCAAGTCGCAGTTCCAGTGAGAAATGTATAATCAATATTTTCAGGCATAGCTGTAAATTTTAGCCTGGTACCATTACAAGGATACTGTGGTTGAAGATCAAAAACATAAAAATATAATGGACATACAATATTGAATATTAATGTAAGAGTTGTTAATCCAGATGGACAAAGAGTATTTAAGAATTATTAACCATATATCGGTCTATTTTCAAACTTCTGTAGAATTCACACATTTATCTCTTTTTTTATAACAATTTCATTAAAAGAAAAATTATTATCAATTTCAATCTATAAATACCACTGCAATCTTTCTTGCACTCGCCACCTATCGATTTCTAACTTCTACAGGATCCACATATTTATCGCTTTTATAATAATGTAATTGAAAATTAGTAAATTTTATAAGTGCTAAACCTTCCTAGAACAATGAACATGATGAAGTTAATATTTGGTACAGATTGGTTCTGTAGTAATCTTGGTTAGTGACCACAAATGGTTGTTCCTTTTATATGGCAGTTTAGATAATGTACTATTATCATTTTAAACTAGAAAAAAAATGTAATATCTATTTAACAGCCGCAGAGGACAAACCCATTCCGAAGAAATACATTATGATTCCATATTATGGCTCTATATCCACCAAAGGTGGATAGGATTTATAATTTTTTTAATTAAATAAGGCATTTAAAACAGAAAAACCATATATATGTATTTTTTTTTAAAAGAGTTGAGTATACGAACTAAACTGCAATAGCTAAGTACACGGAAAAAAGTGAATGAACTAAATCACTATCAACTAAAAGATTAAAGATACATAAAAGGGCATACAATAATAAGAATCGAAATTCAAACTTTTATTTAAAATGAATGGTATCACATGTTAATAACATGAGGAACTACTCACTAGTCGCACTTCAATAAAAGTTCTACATTAGAAGGTCTCTTGGGCAACTTCTTTTCAGACACCTCGGACGATTATCGAGATTGAGTGCGAGGAGTTTACGGAGAAGTTAGGGGACTAGTGGATTCGAGGGGGCATGGAGTTTGCTTTGACAGGGTAGGTATCTGGTCTAATCCTTTTCAGGTTCAGGCATTAAAATTTAAAACATTTAAATTCACAATTTTTTTCCTTTTTTATTGGAGTAATATTGAATAAATCAGTTACAAAAATATATATATATTACAATTTATTTATGTTTTTTAACCTTATTTAATGTTTTTGTATGATGGGGCCCCTCCAAACAACCTATCTAATTATGGTGTACTGTAGAACATTGTGCCTTGAAAAGGGCTAGGCAACATCAGCTACATATGGAATATTAAAATCATTATGGATAAGTTTGTTTGTGACACAATAAAGAACATTGAGGATTTTACGAAAGATTTTGGATTGTAAGGATTGGATACGAGAATAATTGGAAGGTTTAGTTGAGCCCCAATGCTAAACTCCGTATGGCAAATAGATCTAATTATTGTCACGTAAATAAGTCTTATGTAATGTATTAGGAGCTTTGAACGCTTGTCAAGTAAATGTTGTACTAGTCTGAAACATTTGTCTTTTAAGTCTGGCATAGTCCTATGTTTATTTGTTTCCAGAAGGAACATAAAAACAGACCAGTAATATGGAAACCTATTGATTTCTTATCTTACATATTTAAATGAATGCAACTGCTGAGTTATTGTACGTTTTTAGAACTGATGATGAATATTAACATTCGAATTTAGTCTTCGAATATCAACCAATCCATCTACTTCCGCCCGCATCCAATCACTCCAATCCAAAATCCTTCGAAAAATCCTTAATAATCCTTGCTTTGTCTCAAATGAACTGATCCACAATGACCTTAATATCCCATATGCCGCTGATTTGGCACGAACCAGATACCATTCTTTTCATGGTAAACCTACTTTTCATCCAAATCCACTTGTTGCACAAATTGCTTCCCATTCCATTCCTGACAATCCTCCGAGGCGTCTGAAAAGAAGATGGCCCCGGGATCTACTAACAAGAGAGTACTAAGAACGGGCAGTTCCTCTACAAGTTTTAAGCATGCCATTTTTCATTGTAAACCAAGTATTTTTTTAAAATACAGTTGTAAATTTCTGTTAATAAAAGAATAAAAAAAAAAAGAAAAGTCTTCGAATAAACAAAATACTTATAATTCATAATAAAAGACAAATAATTCATAAATTTATAATTTAAAAAAAAAAACACTCCTTCCTATTATTACTAAAAAGCAACTTATCATGCAGAGTCGTTTAAATTTCGTAGCGCGAAAATACTTTCACCATGCAGAAATTTGACGAAACAAATTTGTTCAATTCAATTTATTCACATCAATCACGTGAATACGTGTGTGTATGTGTTTGCCCTGATACGTTGCACGAGTTTGTGAATTGATCAATAATTTTTTTTTTTTAATCCTGTGTTACGATTGATTGAGGTGTCCTTAAAACAAAGAGTGTATTTATGTCCATAGTTAATAACCTTTGCTCTTTACAAACAAAATAATAAAGAATTACGGATAATTACACGTTTATTACCTGAATAGTAAAATAAAGCTTGATTTATTCTCGATGCTTGTTAATATGAAAATAGCTTACACGAATTTCATCATAAAATTGTATAAATTAGGTTCTCTCCTAATCTAATTGGAGTACATACATCAATATATAAACCTCAATAAAATAACTTATTAAATAAAAAATTCAAGGCAGTATCTTTCATTTTTTGGCAGATCACACTGTGCCAGTCGAGCAACGTGCCCAGCCCATCTCAACCTGCTGAGCTTCATAAACTGGACCAAGTTTGGTCCTTTAAATAAAATTCTTAGACTTCTGACTTGTAGTGTCAATTGTTTTGATTTGAAGAATAACCTTTATCCTTAGTCGAAAAGCAAAGAAGACTTCCGGTAATACATTATTCTTTAATACTATTTCAGAAATCGATGTTGAACAGATCGATGCCTAACCTAGGACTTCATCTGGACAAACGCTAAAAGTTTCCAATTATAAGCAATTAATTCATGGCCAAACCTTACACGTATAATTCTGTGATAAGCGTCAAATCCACAGGAATCCACTCATCTCCTAGACTGGTTCACACTCCATTCCCTATAACCCTAATAATAGGCCTTCAATAAAATCTATAGTAGAAGCTCCCTTGGAGGGCTATTTCTTTATTTAATTTTTTTTAGATTGTACATATATTTCAATAAAAAAATTAAAAGAAAATAACCCTGCAATGTGACTGAAAAGAAAATGGTCTAGGAAGCTTCTAGTATACTTTTTATTGAAGGCCTACTATTAGGTAGTTTCTTAACAAGTCATTGCAATCATTTCTTTTCAAACATTTACCCGGTATATGTATTTTATATAATTGTTAATATCAATAAAAACAATAAATATATTTAATTAATTAGTGTTTAAATAAAAATTAAAAAAAATCAAATCCTTTTTGGTCTTCAAAAGTCATATGTGAGGAGGGTAAGATTTCTGATCTTGGTTACCTACGTTCATTTGATTTTTTGTCTTATGTTACATAAGGCATTAATTGCACATTAATATAATAAATCAGTATTACATTCGACATTTTTGGTTTAACTGAGATTTTTATGCCTTCTAATTCATTTAAATATAATTTTGGAGCATTATAGAAATAACTTTATTAAATTTGGTATAATAAAATGCTTTTGAGACTTACAGAATTAGATTAATGAAAAAAAAAAACTCAAGCCAGGCTTATTTTCAATCTTAGGAATGGATAAAGGTAAACAGGAAAGTATAATAATCCACGAGAATCAATCACACATATTTAAATGGAAACATGTGTTATCTAAAATTAGTTCACACCGGCTGTTACAATAGGAATACGGTGAGATGTGTTGGGCTATAGCAAATATTATTGATTGTCTTTCCATATCATAAATTCAATATTCTCTAATTGTTTGTAATGGATTACAAGGACAATTTTTCTCAATGACTCCAGTATTCTTCAATAACAAATCTCTTCAAGGTTTTCCATATTCTGAGCCTTTCGGAAGTTGAAGATTGAGCAATGCTTTCAGGTGATTTTCATATTCAAGCGTTAGATTTTTTTTTTTTTTTTAAACCTAATTAGGATCAAACACCCGTTCCATGGAAGATGGGTTTACCCAGCGAAGTTGACTAGCAAATAGAGAATATTGTATAGGGAATTTGGCTGTGGTTTCATAGTTATAATATTAAAAACTGTTTTATATTAAAATATATCATTACTATTCATATTAAATATTCTATATTTACCTTTAAGACCGAATGAACCTATCTGGTAACCTCTTATCCTTTCTACTCATTTAAAAATGTTTAACCCAAACAATATGGCACTGGGAGTACATTTGTTCCGCTATTTCTCCCTCGTAGAACATTATCTATGGGTAATTGAACTATGGAATTATCCTGATTACCTCTCCAATGCATCCATTTATCGATATTTATATCTGCGGCATATATCGATGGATTAGAAAGGTAATCAGGATAATTTCATAGAGCAATTAAACGGAACTAAGCCGCCAATCACTTTAGTGTCGGTGACCCGACTTCGGGCTATTAAAAATATAAACTCACTCGTTTATTACGAACATTGAAAAAAATTGTAGTTGCGCATTAAATTTTATTAAGGAATATAAAACGGTAAACGACCAGGAGGGCAGTGAGATTTAAGTGGCTTTAAAAATGAATTTATTATTCATAAGGGCAGCCCTTCTCGGAAATATACTAAATGTTGATGAAGTCCCTTTTGGAAATAAAACCTTCCTCCTTCTTAATTAAACTCAACCGAGCTATAATATTACTAGTTAGTATCAATTTCATTACTCAGAAAAAACCAAAAACGGAGCTAAAGATTCGGATAAGAACTTAGATTGGGTATTTCGCCGTTTCGGACTACTTCAACATTTACTAGACAAACGATCAAAGCCCCCAATTAAATACAAAAGACTCATATACATGACTGTGATTAGACCTATTTGGACGTACGGAGTTGAGTTTTGGGGCTACACTAAACCATCTAATTCATCTCGTATTCAATCCTTATAGTCCAAAATCCTTCGTAAAATCCTCAATGCTCCTTACTTTGTCACCAACAAACTTTTCCATAAAGATCTTAATGTTCCATATGTTGCAGATTCTTTATACGGACCCATCAGTCTGTACACAGGTTATCTGAACACTGATTAGGATTTCGTTCTCAACACTCAACCACATACCAGCTTCATAGAGTCACAGACTACATTTCAGTTGCACTGATGGAAAGATTGTACGCTACTGAGGTATTCCTGAATGTAGCTCAAGCATTTGATAGGGTTTGGCACAATGTGACATAATGATTCACACTTAAATCATTCCTTTCCACTTACTATCTTACCCTTCTCTGTTTCCTTTCTTACAGGGTTTTCAATGTTAGAGATACCTTTTCTAACCGGCTAATAAGTGCTGGATTATGGCAGGGATCGATTTTTGCACCTTTGCTATAAATTATTTACACTGACGACTTACCCACTTACCTTAACACAGTAATACCAACATTCCCAGATGATACTGCAATTCCGACTAATAAATACAACAATTAGACATCACTTACGCTCCAGCATTACAACCATCACATTAAAGTACATAACAACAAATAAGAGCACATCACTTTAACACTTCGACATGATACTGGCCTTCCAGTTTAGATTAGCAATGTTCCAATTAAAAAGACTAACATTATTCAATATTTAGGACCCATTTCCACATGAAATAGGGTTAGGATTTGTGTTAAGGCGTTTAACTGCAAGGTTTTTTACGCCACCACATGAAATAGGGCCCACATGTTATAAACAAATTGAAAGCCTTGACGAAAGACTAAGACTTTTATATCCACCTCTGCATAAACATTCGACGTTGAAAAAGATGCAAAGACTAAATATGTAATCCTCACCAATTTATGGAATAGTTAAGAAAACATAAAATCAAAATTCACAATTACTGGTTAGCGTCTTCACTTATACTTCGATATTTCAATTACTGGAATACAATATATAATTCGACCAAAATCACAGTATCCTAGACTAAAGATCATAAGCGTTTAACCTGAGATTCGTTAAAAGGAATCCCCATCATCACAATGCCTCTTCTCACCAAGTTAAAATGGCTATTTTCCTTCTCTTGACGGCAATACTTCCTTGGTCCTTTCCTATCAACAATGCCACTTTCCTGAATTATAAATTAACATTAAAAGTAGCACATACAACTAGATACCACCCTCACTTATATCATCATTCAAACGTCCATTGATAGCCAAGGCATCCCATTTCTGTAACTTCCTCTAAACCACGGTTCGCTCAAAATCTCTCACAATTTTTAAATCCAATTATTTATCCAATAAAATCACAGAAGAAAATTCAAATTAGGCATGAGGGTTTGGAATTAATTAATATTAGTATGTATATATATTATTAGTAATCATAGAATCAAAATTTATTTTTTATTTAATAATGCTCTCAGTTTAAATATCATTATTTGTAACTCTAACATATCGGACCACAAAAAAGGTAGAATTAATCAATTAACAAAAAGAATTAATCAACTTTACACTAACAGTTTACTCACTTGAAGTACGCATGATGGTTTCAATTAATTATTAGGATCAATACCATTAGGATTGATGAATTAATTGTCACTTCTTCAGTTCTAAAACATAAAATTTTTTCAAAACATCAGCACTTTGTTACTTGGGTTACAAATTTAAGACAAAAAATCAGGTATATCAAATGAAAACTCAGGTGAGTACCAATATATTTGATTTCTTGTCTTACATATTGAAAACCCTCTCTCTCTCTCTCTCTCTCAATACAGAAAACAATTCCAATAAAAGTGACAATTAATTATCCTAATAACATTTTACTGATTTCCTATTAACAAAATGTAGCTTGTGAAAATTGTCTAAAAATAAAAATAAAATTAATCTTTCATATATAAGTTTTAATATATTCATTTTTACAACCTATATATTTCAATTATATTACTGTGCTTAAACCTCAATTAATTATTAGACCGAAATCCATTACCGTAGGAGGAGACAGGTGGCTAGGGATTTTGGCCAAAAAATGGTTGAAATGAAGCTTAATGGAGCGGAGAAGGTTTTGAAAGACATGATAAAATTATACACGCCCGTCAGAAGTTCTATAGTTATTTATAAGTTTTTCTTTTCTCTTCGTTGTACAGCTGAGCACTGCGTCTTTGTTCTTTTTTATATTCCAATTTGCCCACAATACTTTACTAACAAGACTAATGGTAGACTGACTTATTGATATATTCTTTCATTATTTTAAATATATTAAAAATCGTCCGGTACTAAGTAATGTGTAAGAGAAAAAAAATAATAAAACCGATCTAATGTTCTGGATGAAACAGAACTGCTGAACCATGTAATTGGAATTACGTTGGCTATTAGCTCTGTCTGTGTTCTTTTGTATTTCCTCTTCGTGTGAATGATTTCAGTAAATAATTGGACTAATTGTGTTAATGCATTGTTTAAGATGAGATTAAACGAAATTGTTTAAAATTTCAATTTTATACGATTTATAATACCATAATTACCTTTCCGGTTATGAAAAACAAATGTACGTCAAATTTGCTTTAATTGTAAAGAAAGATTAATGAATTTATTGTCACTTCTATTAGAATTTAATATTAACGCTAAATGAATAAAATTATAATAAAGAAATTTTATAGCCAGCAATAATGGATTCAGTAAAATCACTATCGACAATATTTTTAAAAAGCCAATCCAAAAAAAAAAAATATGAACAATATAAACTTAACACTATCAGGGAACAAAGAAATATGTTTTGATCGTATATTACGGCCCTATATCCACCGAAAATTATGTTTAAATCCTAAACTATTGTCACCTTATTTCCAAAAAAGAGGTGTATATGAACTAAAATGTAATGAGGGTGAAGCTAAATACACGAGAAAAACTGGACGATCAGTTAAAGATATGACATATAAATATAATAATACGACCCAAAATTTCAACTAGGCTATCCATTTAAATAAAGATAACCATGAACAAAAAAAAATCTTGAAAAAACTATGTAATAAATAAAATAAGGAATTGAGAAAAATCAACTAGTCATAAGAAAAACCCAAAGGTTTAATCTATCTGAACCTTTCCACCACCCTTCCACTCATGATATCTTTCAGAAGTCCGTTTTATTTGTTTATTTGATTTCTCGTCTTGCATTTTTGAAAAAACTTTAATTTATATAATCTACGTAAACTGACGACTGGCATAATCACTGGAAAAACCACAAACATAACAGCAGAAACCACATAAGAAAACAAAGCAACAAATCGCAACACCTAATGTTTATTCATATCCTCCAGTTTACCTTGACAAAACACTGATTCCACTGCAAACTACCTTGGTCTGACATTTGACAGGAGAATGAGATGTATCGACACAGCAAGAAAAAAAAACAAAAAAAAAACTCAATCAAAGGCTTTTATACTATTGTTTTCTCAAAACATATAAAGTTACGAAATTAACATTTATATAACTTACAGAAATCTATTTGGACTTACGCCTCACAAATATACGGAACAGCTAAAAAGACACATATTAACAAATTACAATTTTTTCAGACAAAAACATTAAGGACTATAAGGAAAGCAGCCTGGGAAGTAAGCAACATAACTCGACATGCTGTTATTCGCATGCCAACCGTTAATGAACAAATTGCTCTCTACAAACTATTTCAGTAAATGGAAATTCTAACACACCCATAAACAACATGGCCACCAACTACATATGGATGAAAAGGAGCTGGATGAGGGATCGCCTGAGTTGTTTTAAAAAATTCAAGAACAGGAACTACACAGGGCTCTACTTCCCCTCACAGAAAGGAATTCTGTATTACATCAAATTTATTTATGGTTAATCATTTTGATTGATAGGTGTGTCAAAGTTAAAAAATAAAAACTATAGCAATAATAGGGTGTATAAAAAAATATGACCGTTTTATCAAATTTCAGAGTTCAAAAGTCTGTAAATATCTTAATGCTATTTATTATTTACCAATACTTAATAATCCCTTTAGAGCATTCTCTAAGCTTGTTTACTAACACGCGGCTTCTTCAAAAAAATCCTCAGTTCAGTTATTTATTTCAAAGAAGAAACGACAGTGGCTTATGAAATTTTCGTAATTTTAAGACATTACTGGAAAAAAAAATTTCACAGCCACTGAAGCAACTCGTGAAATTATTGAATATGAAGGGGAAGGTGTCCTTGAAGAGCGCACTTGCGCGGCGTTATTTTGAAAAATTTAGAAGTGGAGAGATGACGTTAGAAAGGAAGAAGGGCTCCAGGCGGTCATTAATGGATATTGATGAGGTTCTGAAGGAAGCTGTTGAGTCAAATCCGTCCACAACTACTCGCGAACTTGCCAGGGAGTGTGGTGTGTCGAAAGATACTGTTAGTCGTCATCTTCTCTACATGGGGAAGGTGAAAAAGAACTGTAGACTGGTCCCCCACGAACTTACTCCTCAACAAGCAGCAGAAAAGTTTACAGAACTTCATGGGTTTGAACTCCTGCCTTATCCACCATATAGTCCAGACCTCGCACCTTCGGATTATTACTTGTTTCGATACATGGCCCATTTTTTTGTAGGGAAAAAATTTGATAATTTTGCTTAAGTTGAAAATGCTGTCTAAGAGTTCTTTGACAGCCATCCCAAGGAATGGTATCAGCGTGGCATCGAGCAATTGGCTAGCAGATGGGTAATGACGGTAGATAACAATGGACTATACTTAGAGTATTAATTGTATTTTATATCAAAGAAATGATAATACAAATATTTGTTTAAGAAACGGTCTTTTATTTTATACACCCCATTATTTAGAAATATGTGTATCTATGGATATGAAGAAGATCAATAATAATAGTAGCTACTGTATTTTTATTAGACATATAGAATTTTACAAAGACTTTGACAATTCATTTAATGTTTAGAAATATGTATGTAATCTGTTGTCGAAAGGAGATGACTATAACTTGGTTTTTAACACAAAAGCTTAACATTAACAATTAATAAATATATGAAAACTACCCTTCCTTTTGCACACTAAAATGTACAATTTTACTGGACAATTAGGGATTGTACCAAAATATAGAGAATACGCGGAAATGTACCTGAATTCCAGGTAAAGAGACTAATGATTACATCGCTAATGACTTATTACCTTATATGTTTCAAAATAGGAGACTTAATAAAATTCCGACATGAACAATGTTTGTTTAGAACGGCTCTTGTAAAGACAGGAGGGGCATTGGAGAGCGAGGTATTAATACTGCGCTATCTCTTTGAGGGTTTAGACTCCGAGGGCCTTTTTATTCCTCCAAAGTCTTACTAATTGGCCGCGATGAATCATTAACTCTTTTGACTCTTCCGCCAGATCTTGCTTCTGGGAAAAGGTATTTCCCTCTGAAAAGTAGAGCCGGCGCTAACTTTTCTTCCAATCAGAGCCAGTTTTCCTTGATTAAAATCATCCCGAGCGAAAGAAAAGCTAAGCTACACGGTCACATTGAACACCCCCCTCCCCCCGGAGGAATATTACTTGGGCTCCTCCTCGAGCTAACAAGCAGTTTCCACGTGTGTTAATTAATTTGCATTTCTATGTCCCTGCTTCGTCGAGATGTTCAAGTTTTCCACTCAAAAGGAAACTTCAACAACTTTGTTAATTAGTTTAACGTTTCGAGTTAATTTTATAAAGTGCAGAGCTAAATTGAGAGGAATTTTTAATGTTTGTGAATTCTTAAGTATAAAAGTTATGATTTGGGGACCGCTCCTTTTTTTCGATTCCTCTAAAAAATATATCAACATTTCTTAGGATTGATGAATTAATTGCCACTTCTAATGGAATTATTTTATTTGAATACTAGTTTCTAATGCTAAACATTCATCTTTAGATCTAAAACATACACAATTTGCACATAAACACATCAGCACTATGTTACATGGATTATATATACTAAAGTTTTCAAAAATGTAAGACAAGAAATCAAATATTGGTACCCACCTGAGGAGATCTAACAGATATCTGAAATATATCCATCGTGGAAAGGGGAAGGGGGCAGGTAGGTTAAATTTTAATCGGTTTAAAACGATTTTATTATTTCTAATGATTCATAAATATTTAATTTAAGGCTATTTTCTACCTGATGTAGTATTTTCACTCCCGAGTCTTTATTGGATTTATGATTATTTTAAAGTAAGTGCCATAGAATCATAAGGGAAATCTCATGGTAAAACCCAAAAATTTAACCTACCTGCACCCTTCCCCTTTCCACGATGGATATATTTCAGATATCTGTTAGATCTCCTCAGGTGGGTACCAATATTTGATTTCTTGTCTTACATTTTTGAAAACTTTAATCCATGTACCATAGTGCTAATATGTTTATGTGCAAATTTTGTATGTTTTAGATCTGAAGATGAATGTTTAGCACTCGAAACTATGTTTCTAAAAAAATAATTCCAATAGAAGTGGCAATTAATTCATTAATCCTAATTTTATTGATCCTTCTATATCATCATATGTACCTCAAGTGATTTTTATTACTTTAAAGCCCCAAGAATATTATTATAAATGATAAAAAATAATAGCAGGGTTGTTGAAAAAATAATGCAGGTTTTGAACATTCATTTTGTTTAGGCAAGTGTTAGCCAGGTAAACAAAGATAATCCTTCAGTCTATTTAATGTGTTATTAACAATGGTTATTAATGTTGTTTTTCCTCAAAGGTTAGTTTAGTTTGTGTTACCTTTTATATGAGTAAGAATCTCTGAAATTTAACATGTCAAAAATAGATTTACGTCAAATTTATTTTCAATTGTTCAAACTAGGTCTGAGTTGAATGCGCGTAACATCAATGTTTTATGGGGTACAAGCATCAGAGAATGTACAGTGCAGATGATTCCAAAAATTTTGTCTAGGAAATTTTGTTCTCAAAGGCAACGAAGGTCGCGTTAGGCCTGTTGTTTATTACGATCACCTGACGGCTCTGGTTGAAGAACGCCCTCGCAATACTTGGGACATATACGAGAGAAGTTAGCGTTGACCGCTCAACATTATAAACCACACACGATTATAATAATTGATTTTGTCACATATAAAAACCTGCATTATTTTTGCACCAACAAAATAATAGTTGTTAATTAAACTAATATTAGGAACTCCTGAGCTCGCTTTGTCTTTTAAATTAATTATATTGGTTTGTTTTTAATCTGTCTTAATAACAACTGAAACATAACTAAATTACGAGACTGTTCGTCCATTGGCTAAGATAAGAGTACCGATCATCACTGCTTCCGTTGGAATTCGGGTAACGTCGGCAATCTTTATAAAAATATATAAACATATAATATATAATAGAGCTTTATACTAACCACAGTTTTTTTTTCAAATACATAACATTTTGTTTTAGCTTTCCTAATAGCCAATCAGGTGATGATATTCTTCTTCATGACAGATTTCGCTTCATATAAGCATAAGGCAAGTCAAATATCACGTAGATCTGTACTCATCGTAATCGTTATCTTTGCATCGTATGCGTTATCAAAAATTTAAAAATTCTAGAAAGTTAAAAATATAAATTCTATCAAAAAGTTTTCTAATTCCAAATGTCGATGCTGCACTGTTATAATTCTCGCTAGCAATAACAGCGGGAATCGATGACTCGAAGCCGATTCCTAAAATCACTGATGCTCATTTCAGGCTTGACTTGTTCAGTAATTTCGTGGGAGAAAAATATTGTTGTCCTTTAGATGCCCTATAGTTTTTAGTAATTTTGCACAAAAAGATTTTTTTATCTAATAGTTGATAGTTAAATATAGCTTTCGATGTTCTATCTTGCTGATTATAAGCCATTAAACAACTGTTTATAATCAGAAGTAAAATATCTTTGCAGTTATTTGAATTAGTTTTAAGACATTTGGGGCTCCACTAAACCTCCATAAAAATATTTCAATTCTCCTTTTTATGTCACAAATGAGCTTATACATAACGATGCCCCATTTGTTGCAGATTTGGCCGAAACATGACACTCATCCTTCAATGACAAGCTACACACCAACTCGAATCCACTAGTCTCGCAACTTGCTTCTCACTCGATTCCCGACAGCCCTGTCTGAAAAAAAGAAGACCCAGGGACTTTCTAATGTAAAATATGTATTGAAATGCTTAGGTTAGTTAGTTATAAACATTTACTTGTTTTATTTATTGTATACAGTTGTATATATCTTAAAAGTATATTAAAAAAAAAAAAGTTTTAATACATTTTTTAAATCTAGGAATCGGATTGATGATAAGAATCGATTTTCTGGTAGCAGTGTCGATTAAGATATATGATATATTTTAGCTTATCTCAGTATTCAATTGTATTAAGCTTTTTATTTTTTCTCACTTTTTCTCGAAGCAGAGGACGAAAAATAAACAGGAGAAGAAAAGGGAATAAGAGGAAGGCAAAGATCAAAATGAAGAGGTGTTATAGAAGCCGTTCAAAAACAAACAGAATAATCTGCAAGAAACTGGGTGAGGCCCAAAAATTGGCTAAATTCAAAAATTAATAATTCAAAAGAAAAATAAATTTACTAATTTTATAATTTGATTACTTATATGACATACCTGTGGTGGATTTTACCAATCTCAACAGACTTCACTGGGCAGGACACCTAAAAAAAATGAGGCAAGATCGGATACCGATAAGGGTCGCTAACCACATGCCTATGGAGAAGAGGAAGGTTGGAAGACCGAAGGCCCGCTGGATGGACCAGATAGGTACTGTGGCCCGACGATTAGGCGCAACTAGGTGGTGGACCATGGCGCTGAACAGAGAGGAATGAGCGAATTTTCTAAGGGAGGCCAAGGCCCGCACAGGGCTGTAGAGCCGAGGATCATCATCATCATCATATGAATAAAAGAATAAATTATTTATTTTTAGTAAAATAAAGGCTATTATTATTTATAGTACTTTGTTGTAAAATTCTCTTTGTTTGTGTAAGCCAGATAATCACTATTCAAAGCTCTAATAATGAAATTAATATTATAATATTATAAACATAAATAAACTAAATAATTATTATAAACTTAAGAATGCTACATGTGCGTCACACACAGATATCGGAAGAGATAAAATAAACGCTCATTGCTGACCAGAATCGATAGATAAGAAGATTTGACACTAGAGAAATTAACTGGATAAAACTAGTTGTAACTAAAAACATTATTTTTAATAAGTTTGTGTGCTTATCTAGTTTGCTAATCGCTGAAGTGTAACCGGTTCCTTCAAGATAAAACATCAAAGGACACCATCTAGTAAATAGCATCAATATTATAATCAATTAACACACACAAAAAAAAATCATATTGTTATTATTGTTATAGATCAGTACCATATTTCTATGAGCTTGGGATCTCAGTTCATTCTCCCCGACTGGAAAAACTATAGATCATGGATATGACTAACTACAATCTAATGCTTTAATGTCTACAGATTCTGATGAGGAAACTGTCGGCAATTTTTCGATCCGAGGCACACCAACAGAGCCAAAGTGTATAATTTTTTCACCCTAACACAAAAAATGTAGGCAAAACGTTACTTTTTGTCATTCAAACCAATATAGCTCCTAATCAGTAGGTCCTACCGACAAATATTATATAAGAAAAAATATTCACCATTGAATTTCAAATACGGGAACTATCGTCAAATTTTCGATCCGAGGGACACCAACAGAGCAAAAGTATATATAAAAAGCCCCAACAAAAAAAATACAGGCAAAACGTTAGTTTTTTCATTCAAACTAATATAGCTTCTATACAGTAGGCCATAGCGACAAATATTATATAACAGAAAATATTCTCCAATTAAAGAATAGACCCACAGATAAAAGACATATGCCAAAAAAATGACCAATTAAAACTCTGTATATTTATAAACCATGTGTTCACATGATTTATCACATTAACCACGTTAAAGCCACTAGACTAAACTCATTATTTTTTAAATGGTTCAATTTGTTAAAAATGAACAGACCTCTAGGGGAGAAAAAATTAGAACTAAAATTCAGAGGATATCAAGCACCTTCATTGCTTATTAATATTTTAACATTTTTTTTTTTTTTATTATTTTAATATCAGATATATCTATTATAATATTTTAATTATTGTTGAATTTGTAATCTATTCTCTATGTATATAATTTAACTTTTATGTAAATTTTTATTTTATTATTGTTATTATAAATTTGTTTATTCTTATCTGCTATTTATTTTACATTGATGTATAAAAAATATTATGCATGTACCAATTTATTCTTCACGGTTTTAGATTACTTATTTCATTGTCCTTTTTTTCTAAATTGTAATATTCATATAATTAATGATTTAAATCAAAGTATAAGAAACATTCCTTTATATAGCGAAGAGCGTGTTAAACAGATGGTAGTAAATAAATCTTTCATGTGATTATCAATAAATATTTATTAAAAAAAAAAAAATTGAATACTTATGTATGTTGTTAAAATAAATATAATAAAAATAAATGAACTATACTTAGAATTCGCTTTTTTTATGTGTATTTAAATCCCAATAGAACGTGACACAATTTTTTTTTTCCTTATAAGTACATTATGGAAACAGTATTAATAAATAAATTTTAAAATCCTTATTAAAATATTGGTTATTTGTTAATGTTTCTGTTCCATTGGTTTGTGAATCATTTAAAATTCTGGGACATATTTATATGCATATACATACATATACTGTGAAGTAATTCCTTTATTGTCCAAACTTTGAGAACAATACTTAAATATGAATAGTAATCATAAAATCCTAAAATTAAATATGATAAAAACGTTCGTCAATAAATAAAATTGCTATGGAGGGTGCAATTAAGGAGAATAAAATTAAAATTATAATTAAAATTAAATTAAGCCTCCAGGGAGAATTGAACTCCCGACCCCTGGTTTACAAGACCAGTGCTCTAACCGCTGAGCTATGGAGGCGCGGTGGGCTGCGCCACCAGCTATGCCTATCATCCGTTTTATATATATATATATATATATATATATATATATATATATATATATATATATATATATATATATATATATATATGTAAACATCTCTGTACTACTTCTAGAGTTTAACAGTTTATTTGATCAATTTTCTTCATTTTTTTTTGTGCATTCAGTTTTTTAAGTTTTTTCACGTTAGTTGATTTGTCTATTTCGTTTTTGTTTTATTTCTCAAGAAAAGTGAAGGTTACTGGTGAAAGATACGAGATTGAGGTAATAGAAGTTAATCTCGATAGGATTATAACTGCGGGCTGCAGGCTACCTTCATAAACACACCTACTACCGTAAGTTGTAAACATAAATATTATGGCTCTCTGTTCTATCTGCAATGGGGCAATAACCCGTGAAGATAAATATAATTTAAATTGCAATAAATGCAAAGTTATATTTCACGGAAGGTGTTGTAAGCTGGAGGAAAAAGAAGTCGAAGAGATTAAGTCACTTAAAAAAATATGGATGTGTATGAACTGTGACAAATCGAAAAAAAACCCTTCAACCACTACAAAAATAGTAAGTCCCACGAAAACACACATGGACCACAACTCAGAACCATCAACATCCGAGATACTAGCCGCTATAAACAGTCTTAAAAAAGAAAGTAAAGAAGACATAAATGACGTAAAATCGGCCCTAGAAAAATACGGAGAGATGACTTTCGAACTGTATGAGCGACTTAACAAAATCGAAAAACATTTAGAAAGTCAGTCTAAACATTTAGAGGAAGTCATTGCAGAAAATAAATCACTGAAGTCTAAGGTTGAAAATCTTGAGATACGAGTGAATAAGGCCGAGCAGGGTCTTCTGAGCAGATCAGTTGAGATCAGAGGCATTCCTATTCGCCCAGGAGAGACACCGGCGGGTCTGGTTTCCAGCGTTGGGACGGGTCTTGGTCTCAAGATTAATGTTGAAGACCTGGACATGGTTGAACGAAGGAGACCAAGAAAAGACGATCCCAGGCCGCCCTCTGTCATCGTGCGCTTCGTTAGGCAAACGCTTAGGGACTAAATAATTCATAAAAGAAAAGTTAAACGGGAATTTACAACAAGAGATATCGGTTGGCAAGAGAACGATTCCCACCGGATTTTCATCGGAGAAGAAATGACACCAACCAACAGACACCTCTACTGGCTGGCTAGGCAGAAGAAAGTACCTGGTAAACTAAAATATGTATGGTTCTCAGCCGGTTGAGTGCGCTGCCGAAAAGACGACGGCCACCCTGTTATCTTTGTCGACCGGGCTCAGGATTTGGATGTCTTCGTATGACTGTCATTTACCTGTATAATCTACTTATTGTGATTTTCTTGCATCATTTTGGCTTATTTATTTATAATGCATACTTTTGAATTTTATTTCATTCATACATTTTTCTTTCAAATTTCTTCCCACATAAATCGTTTTACTTTATTTTTTTTCATTTTATTTTTCTAATTTTAGTTTTACTATATATGTTTCATTTAAGGAGATTAATATCTAGTTATTATATTAAAAGGCATAACTCCTCATTTGCTTTATTCATTTACTACATGTTTCGGAGCTTGTCATGTTGCTCCATCTTCAGGTTCTTACACTGTGATATTCTCACTGGTCATCCTATCTACACTAGCTCCGAAACATGTAGTAAATGAATAAAGCAAATGAGGAGTTATGCCTTTTAATATAATAACTAAATTTTAGTTTTATTAATTTTTATTATACAATGTACTCTGCAGGTTGTTACTCATAATAAAGGGTCTTTTTTCCTATAAATGTCTTTCCCTTAACTTCTCTTCAGTATGTCTAGTATTCTAACTGCCTGTCACGTTAACACCCAATCCTTGCCTGCCCATTATGATGAATTCCAGCAATATTTCTCACATAACTTTTATCATATTATATCTATTTCCGAAACTTGGCTTAAGCCCCACATTCCTTCCTCTTTTGTCTCCCTTCCCAATTACTCCTTTACCCGCCATGACCGGGCTGGCCGGACTGGCGGTGGTGTTGGCATATATGTACACGACAGTCTGAAAACAAGAATCCTCGATTTTTCCACCTCATCCATACATCCTCACGTTGAATACCTTATCCTAGAAATTTCTGCCGGCAATCATCACCTACTATACTCGGTTATATATCGTCCTCCTCGATCAGTCCTTCGAATCTTCCTTATTTAACCTGGTTCCTCTCCATTCCAATATTATTATCTCCGGAGACCTCAATACAAATTTGCTTGCTGACTCCAATGATAAACGTTACCTGGATAACCTGTTCTATTCTCTCCGCCTTTTCATCGTACCTTTCGCTCCTACTCACCATTCCCGCTGGACCGACCCATAGTTAGATCTATATATTATAGATTCTCAAAAAAATCTCCTTTCCTCCTCACAAAGCCCGTTTCATTTTTATCTTCCCATGACCTAATCCAAATATCCTACGATTTCCAAACCTATCCTTTTCCTACAAAAACCATAACTTACCGCAACCTTGACGCCCTTGACCGTGATATTATCCTACCTCTCATTGAAACCCTAGATTGGAGTGAAATCTACTCCTCCTCCTCCCTAGACTCCATGGTTGAAATCCTCACAACCAATCTTCTCAGAATCCTTGATACATACGCTCCTCTTAAAACCCTCTACCTTTCGTCGTCGACCTGCACCCTGGATGTCAAAAGAAATTAAAGATCTGCAAAGAAAGCGTGAGGCTGCACGAAAACGATTCAGAAGAACGAGACTCACGGACGGCTATCAAGTGTTCAAAATACTGCGTAATCAGGTGCAAGTAAAAATTCGAAGTGCAAAATCTTCCTACTTCCACGAAGCCTTATCGTCCTCTCCCGATTCCAAGTCAAAATGGCAAATCCTTCATAAACCCTCCGGATCCTCAACCTCAACCAACTTCCCAGTTTCACCTAATGACCTGAACGCCTATTTTGTTTCATCACCTCTCACCTCTCCATCCCGTTATTCCAGTTTTTCATCAGAAACACCTTTGAATGACAGTAACTTTTATTTTTCCGACAAAACCCCCACAGAAATTATCTCCTCTATCATGAAATCTCATACCAATTCCGTAGGCCCAGATGGTATCCCTATTAAACTTATAAAATTATGCCTCCCAGAAATTTTACCAGTCCTTGTCTTTATCTATAATTTCTCCCTACAAAGTCTATATTTCCTACCTCCTGGAAAAAAGCTATTGTTCATCCCATCAATAAAACTCCTAATCCTAACTGTCCTGCAGATTATCGCCCGATCTCCATCCTTTCAAACCTTTCAAAACCCCTTGAACGATAGGTGCAAATCCAAATTTCCCATTTCCTAGAAGATTCCCATCTACTCGATCCTTTCCAATCCGGTTTCCGTCCTGGTTATTCTACACAATCTGCACTAACCAAAATCATAAGCGATATCCACGCTGCAATAGATGAAAAAAAACTGACCGTCTTGATACTCCTAGATTTTTCTAAAGCATTTGATTCCATTGACCATCGTATCCTTTTTACCAAATTAAATGCTTTAAAATTTTCCAATAGTTCAATCCACTGGATCCGATCCTTCCTCTCCGACCGCACTCAAGCAGTATCTATCCCTAATCAACCCTTATCCGACTTCCTACCTCTGTCTTCGGGAGTAGCCCAAGGCTCCAGCATTTCACCCCTCCTCTTCAACTCCTACATTAATGATCTTCCCCAGTCAATTTTACATTGTTCCCATCACCTTTATGCAGACGACTCTCAAATTTATTTATCCTTTCCTCCTAACGAATTACATGAAGCTTTATCTAGGATCCAGGAAGACCTCGATAGAATCTGTTCTTGGGCTAACTTGCATAATTTAAAGCTTAATGCAGGGAAAACTCAAGCCATTGTAATCGGCTCAAGTCCCCTTCTCAGATCCATTACCAACTTTCCTACCCTAAACCTGAATAATCAGCCTATCACTTTCTGTTCCTCTGCCAAAAATTAAGGAATCATTATCGACCAAAACCTCTCCTGGAAGCCTCAAATCGCCCAAATAGCCCGAAAATCCATAGGAATCCTCAAATTATTCCATCGTTCCCGTCATTTCCTTCCTCAATCCACGCGAAAATTCCTAGTTTCCTCATTCATTTTTCCTCAATTTGATTATGGTTGTGTGGTGTATGAGGGCCTGTCGTTGGGTCTCCGGGACAGATTACAACGAATCATGAATAGTTTTATCAGATTTGTTACAGGTACCCCGAGACGTTCACATGTATCGCACCTCTACACTACCTTAGACTGGCTCTATCCATCTTCCCGTAGACAATATTTCCAAGGCACCTTCCTGTACCAAGTCATTAATAACCATTGCCCACCTTACATCTATAACCTGTTGAAATTCAAGTCTTCCCTCCACTCCCAACTCACAACAAGATCACGTTCCTCTGACCTATATACTCCCCTCCACCGAACAGCATTATACCAACACTCCTTCCTAGCTCGATCTACTACCCTGTGGAACTCTATACCTCCTGAAATTAGACATGCTCCTTTCTTAAACTCATATAAAACTCTCCTATTCCAATATCTCCTTAAATCCCAGTTAGACGCCGCCAATATGTGTAATAATTAAAAATCCAGTCAGTCAATCTCACCTTTATCCGATATCAATGAATTACTTCAATAAATATATTATTGTAGGTAAATTTGCCAATTTTAATCATCATTTGCCTGTCTAAAAAATTACTTTTTATTTTTGTCTCATATAGCTATATAATATAAGAGGCAGTAAGTAGATGTGTAAATATATATTTTCAGGTATTTGTAAATATTTTGTCTTATTAACATTCAAATAGTTAATTTTTTTTCTCTATATATCTTTTCCTTCCTATTCACTATATTTGTTTTATTTCCTTGATTTCTTTTTTTTATATTTTTTATCTTTCTGAATGCATTGTGATTATTATATTAGCATATCAGTAGTATTATTAGTATCTTTCTCATGTATATATTCATAATATGGTTTTATTTTGAAATAGATACATATTTCATCTTTTGTATGTATGTATATATATATATGTTTGTATGTGTGTGTGTATGAGTATATATATATACGATGGTATTTTAAGCTATTGTATAATTATTATTTCATATGTTTATTTTTTTTTTTTTAATTAAATTTATTTTTTTTCCCTATAAAAAGTGTATGCAGTAATTACTGATGCATTTTAATTTGTAAATAACATACCAGACTATTGTACTTTTAACTGTGCATTATTTTTATTCTTAGGGGACAGTAAGTCCCAGAATAAAGTTTATTTTTTTCATTTCATTTCATTATATATAGTGATGCATTATCTGACCAATCCGCATTTAACATGTCAAAGCTTTACGTTGTTGGCAGATAAAGCAAGAAAAACAATTCTTAAACCCCACTCTCTAATTTTATTTTTCACTGTGGCCAAAAATAAGATGGGCATTAAGATTCAAATTCAAAAGCATAAAAACATTTTTTTTTTTTATGCTTACCTCATTATTGGGTTAGCCAAAATATTAGCATCTAAAACATAGACACGAAGAAAAAATTTTAATTTTTTTTTTTTTTTTTTTTTGAGATTTCAGCTAATTGAGCCTCAACAAGTTTTATTATTCATAAATGATAGCTAGCAAAAAAAAAAATAATTATTATTATGTTCATTATTTTATTAGATTATTAACATACCAGACAAGAAACTGATCGCCGTTTCCGACTACTCTAAAATTTACAAGAAAAAGGTTTAAATCTCTAAATAAATTACAAAAGACTTATTTACAGGACATTAATTAGACCCATTTGAACATATGGCTCCACTAAGCCTTCCAATTCCTTTCGTATCCAATCCTTACAATCCAAAATCCTTTGTAAAATCCTCAATGCTCCTTGTTATGTCAGGAACAAACAAACTTAATCATAATTAGGATTGATGAATTAAATGCCACTTCTATTTCTTCTATTCTCAATAGAAGTGGCATTTAATTCATCAATCCTAATTGTATTGATCCTTCTATATCATCATGCGTACCTCAAGTGAAACTTAATCATAAAGATCTTAATGTTCCATATGTTGCTGATTTGGCCCAAACCAGATACCTATCTTTTCATAGTAAATTCCACACCCACTCGAATCCATTAGTCTCCTAACTTGCCTCACTCTCGATTCCCGATAACTCTCCGAGGTTATGAGACCTTCTAATATAGAACTTTTATTGAAGTGCTACCAGTAAATAGTTACATGTTACTGGCAAGTCGTTATCATTTTCCTCAATACTTGTTTAATATAATGTATACAGTTGTAACTATCAATAAATAGTTTAAATAAACAGGAAAAGATCATTTTTTCTCAATCATCCCATTATTAAATTGGCCAAAATATTGTCAGTTAATATTGTCTTTTTCACTGCAGTTGTTCCGAAAAGTGTTCTGAATTGATGAAAGGACTTTCGACCATGAACCTCAGAATGAACATTATCATACTATAATAACGAGTGACTTCCAATAATGGAGCAAAATTATGAGAATTTTGTTTCTTACCGTCATTGTGAACAAAGGGAAGCTAAATAAGTATAGAGGTTATGCTGTTTAATAAATCATTCAGATGTTTTTCCTACTGTAAAAAATGCATTCAAATTTATATCCATTATAGCTAACTTTAATATGTAGTGTAAATCGTTTTATTATCAAGACATGTATTAATATCTAATATGTTACAATTGTAAACTGTTAAATTTCATATGAATAAAACTTTTTTTTTTTTTTTTTAAACCATCCAGAAGTATTAAGATTTATAGCCCTCGAATGTAAATACGAGAGGAATCACGATTAACACCAATAAAATAAGCTTATATGACATTTCAAATTTCATTACTAGTATTTATATATTTTTTTTATTTATATATTATTACTAATACTTATAAAC
This sequence comes from Euschistus heros, assembly GCA_003667255.2. Taxonomy (NCBI): domain Eukaryota; kingdom Metazoa; phylum Arthropoda; class Insecta; order Hemiptera; family Pentatomidae; genus Euschistus; species Euschistus heros. Next base: position 1,143,505 of record RCWM02000303.1, on the reverse strand, counting down.
ATTATAGTTCATATAAGAATACATTTTAAAGAAATTTATTACAGTTCTATAAAACCTCTAAGGATTCAGTTTTAGAAGATAAAGGAGAGGAGGGGGAGCACAGCGTCGGGAGTGATATTTATTAAGCACGACCCAAGACTACTGGCCAGTAAAGCCCACCATTGCAGTAAGTCATAAGGCGATAAATAAAATTCTCTTCTTATTTACGGATGGTGTACTTTTTATTATTCTTTTACTTCCCTCATTCAGTAAGTCGTCTAAATTACCGATCTGACGTAGCCTTCGATTCAGAATGGCCACCATGTCTGGGACATCTGGGCTCTTCGCCACAAGGTCTTCATGAAAGCGATGTGAAATCGAATAATGCAGTTGAACTGAAATATTTAAACTAATAAACTGTCCTTTTATAAACTTTTATTGAGTAATTATTACAATCCGCCTCAAATTTGGATGATAAGTAAAGGCTAGCACACACTACTGACTTATTCGAGCGCAGCGAATAGAAGCGGACTTTCCAACAAACTTGATTTTATAGAAAAATGTGCTCCTTATTACGTTGGTTTGGTCGAGGGGATGCACACTTCGTTCCGATTAGTTAATTGTGTGTGCAAGCCTTAATATAGATAGTTTTATGATTCCATTCACACAATATGTATATTAAGAAATAAATAAAAAAAAACAACAGAAAAAGAACCATACAATATAAAAATGATATATAGAACCATTCTATATCTGCACTATACAATATATAAGGTGAAATAAATAAATTAAAAGATAAATAATAGTAGGTAGTAAATTTTTTCCATCGTTTTATTGATATTAACAACTGTATAGTACATATATATCTAGTGAATGTTTTGGAAAATGAATCCTAACCCCCTATTGGTGGCACTTTGATAAAAGTACTACAGTAGAATGTCTCGAACCCATCTTTTTTTCAGACGCCTAGTAGGATTATTGGGAATAGAATCCGAAGCAGGTTAAAAGACTATGGATTTGTGTGCACTATACTATGTAAGGATAGGGACTTAATCAGTAACATTTGGAACATTAATCATTGAGGATTTTTCGAAGGATTTTGGGTTGTAAAGACTGGATATGAGAAGAATTGAAGGATTTAGTTGAACCTCAGAGTTCAACTTCGTATGTCCAAATTAGTCTAATTATTGTCTCTATTAATTAATCAGAAGGTTTGAACATTTGTCTGATAATTAATGAAGAAATCTAACACGACAGACAGTACCAAGTAAACATTAAATTAAATAAAATTAAAAGTTCAAAATATAATCATGCGTATTAACAATATCCACTAATCTTAAGGTTTCCCCAACCGAACCCGTCCCTCCACGTATGAAGGGACAAGCCAGGTCGAAAGAGATCCCAGTGTTTCTCTCTCAGCTAATAATATTGATTAATTCGATGATATTGTCTTTAGTTCCTTTGGTTTAGTAAAAATTGCCAAAATACAAAAAATATCAACGAACATATTTTTTCAAATGTAATTTTGATTTTCAGATTGAATTATAAATCATATCACAGATCTTCGTCAAAGTAAAGAAGCTTTTAGAAACAAAGGAAGTCAAAATAATCGATTTGACTTACTTCCACCTTCTATACTTGTGTGATAATTCTGTCTTTATTCAGCTACGAACAAAAAATAAAGATATGGCAAACCTAGAACATAAAATACACTGGTGCATTTAACAGGTAAAGTAATCATTTTCCGGACTATAGAAGCATAAAACCAGAAAAAAGATAATTTTGACTTTCCAGATAACTATTCTGAAAATTCTGATGAGTCTTCACAAAAAATAAAAAAAATCGAGTACTTTATTTTATTTATTTATTTTTTTTTTTGCTTTTGTCTAAGGGTTCCTGGGAGCTGGGAAAAAATTATAAAAATAAAAAAATATAATACTCGTGAAAAAGACCATAAAATAATCCATGCTTAGTCATAGAACAATCTAGTATACCAGGCATTCTACTCAAGAAATAAAGGTGGAATTTGACTCAATACATTAAAAAAAAAAAGTTATTTTTAAATTATCATTTATATAAATTCTTCCTTGAAAACATAAACATTTTCTCGGTTTTTCAAAGGGAGTCAAACTTTTTTATGCATGAATATATGTATTTTAATCTATGTATCTTGCCTTTAATTCAACCCTTTTCTACGTTTTTTTACTAGTTAATAAAAAGGGGGTTTACCTATTTTCATTCACATACAAAGCCATTGTTTTAGCTATACAAATTCCATTGTCAAATTGAGAATAAAAGATAAAATAGAATGTGATGTAAATTTTTTCGTCAAAACCTTTTTATTATTAAATTCACTAGAAAATTTCAATGTTGAGTTTTCCTGAGAATATCTCTAAATGTAAAATTCAATGTACCATCATAAAATTAACAGAACACTCAAAAATGACATAAGCAAATTAGCTTATTTCGTACAATTTATGTGACTGGTATATTGTCTTAAATCGATGACCTAGTTCACAGATGTGTTAGGTGTATAAAATAAAATTTCATAGTCTTCGACTTTGAAGTTCCAAAATAGGTATGAAAATTTGATTCTATTTAATGAATATGAGTTATTCGAATTGAGTGAGTTTACACTAGTACTTAAAACACGATAATGGTAAATATTTGAACACCCGAATGCTCTCAAGACATCTATGAGCTACAATAAATACATTTACAAAGGTTATTAGTGAACTTACTTTAATTTTTAGTTGCTCGAAATTTAAATAGTCTGACATAAGCTAATTTGCTGATAACAACATGGCATAAACGGAAGAAAAAATACAGAGCTCCATTGTTAAACTTAAATTTAAAAAGGATTGACGTACCAAAATTGCACTAATTGGAAAATAAAACATGATTCAGCTTCTCGTGGTGTCCCTTAAAGTCTTGTCACCAGTTATTTGTGAGGAGCTAAGGCGATTTTCAAACTCCACTGGAATACACATATTTATCGCATTTTCAATAAACATTCATTTGAAAATCAATGAATTTTATAATTCAATATAACTATAGAGACGATATAGTTAAAATTGTATATAGATTGGTTCAGTAGTTTTCCTGATCGCAAAAGACAGATGGCCTGTACTCTTATATAGTTGTATGAATTTTAGAATTCCCGAATTAATTTTAAACTCGAATTTCTGTACAATCAAGCTTTTATAGATTTTCCAAAAGAACCAATGACTCGAAAAAAATTTTTTCATTACCACAGAGGATCCTTTAATATTACGAAGATAACTGAGAGCCATTGCTAATAGTTTTCATCCATGTCCTACCAAACGATTATTGCTTTCGGAAATGATGTCAGCATTTTCGTCCAGGCTCACAGTCTTTTTTTATATTTTTTTTTTCAGGTAAATACCTGCTTCATAGAGAGGGGTGGAAGAACGCACGATGAATACTAATATTAATAGTAGTAAAAAAAAGAATAATTTTTCTGATTGATCCAACATAGCTACGATTCTTCAAAATTAGTGACAGTTCAAGACTGGTTTAAACTTTATAAAAATAAACTTAATACTGAAAAATCACAACACAATATATTTACTCCGCAACGCGACAAATGTCCTCGTGATATACTTAGAAATAATTTTCGATAGGATGACATGTGACCCTCGTATAAACCGACGCGGTTTGTTTTAAATAAGCGACTAAGCTTACAACAATTATTTCTATTTGATAACCGATCCTTATGGAAACTAAGACAGTTACTAAATGAATAGTTTTATAAAAACCGATTTCGATCTATGTATCGCAAAGGGTCTCAGCATATAAAACTGCACCAGCGTAAAAAGATTTCCTACATTGTTTTAGTTGTTTTTTATCTAAAATAGTCAAACGCCTACAAGATCTTACATCCATAACAGTAAGAGAATAATGGGGGGTAGCAACCGTTAACATATGTACATATTTTCACACGACTTCAAGAAGAGGAGGTTCTTAATTCGTCTGTATTTTTTTTTGTATGTAACGCGATTACTCCGTCAAATATGAATCGATTTCGATGATTCTGAATTTGATCAGTAGGTCATACTTCAGAATCCAATTAAAATTTTATTGAAATGCATTTATGAACTCAGCGCTTTTTAAGAAAAGAAAAAAAAATGTGAAATCACTATTATAAAACCTTCCAATATAAACATATTTATCCATGGTTACTAAATCTAAATTATTAACAAATTTACGTATACCACTGGCGCAACCAAGGGGGGGGACAAGCGTTCAAGGCTCCCAATTAATTACAAAAGACTCATTTACATGTCAATGATTAGACTATTTAGACGTACGGAGTTGAGCTTTGGGGCTCTACTAAACCATCCAATTCATCTCGTATCCAATCCTTACAATCCAAAATCCTTCGAAAAATCTCCAATGCTCCTTACTATGTGACCGATAAACTTATCCATAAAGATCTTAATGTTCCATATGTTTCTGATTTAGCCCGAACCAGATACCTATCCTTCCATGGTAAGCTCCATAACCACTCCAATCCACTAGTCTCTCAACTTGCTTCCTCCTTCATCCCTGATAATCCTCCGAGGCGTCTGAAAAGAAGATGGCCTAGAGACCTTTTAATGAATGAATGAATGAATGAATGAAAATAATTTTAGTGTAGATTTTATTGAAGTGCTACTAGGGAGTAGTTCTTCAGAAGTTATTTACATGCCATTGTATTCACTGCCAACACATTTACTTGTTGTATATTATTTTGTACAGTTGTAAATATCAATAAATGGAAAAAAAAAAAAAAAAAGTTTAACTAAAATATAAAAAATATCTTCCTCTCTCTCTCTCTCTCTATATATATGTATATATATATATATATATATATATATATATATATATATATATATATATATAGAGAGAGAGAGAGAGAGAGAGAGAGAGAGAGAGATAGATAGATAGATAGATAGATATTAATAAACCCAGCCTCCCCCAGATAGTAATCCTGGTTGCGCCACCGACGTATACAGTCAATTCTCGATTGACTGTTCATGTATCCCTAAAAAAAGTCTTAACAATATCTACGGTCGCAAGTACATTACACGTAAATTTCACCTCAGTAACTCCTTTAAATTAGGGGTCAAAAGGGGAGACTTCTAGGACTTCCACCTTTATGAACTATTGTAAGTCATCGCCTCTATAGCTTAAACCCAAATTCAAAGAATTTCATGGGTAATTTGTTTCCTGTTTTCTGTCATTCTGTTAAATTCACAATTAACAGTTGGAAATTAACTTATGAACTTTGGGCTATTATTGTAGAGCTGTATACCCCGCTATTGATAAAAAACACCATTTATTACAAAATGTTCTAGAAAAGAAACTTTTATTTGTCAAAATTATTGTTCTAAAAAAACGCATTAACATATTGAACTGAGAGCTTGAATTTGACAATACTATTACTGCTATTATGAAAGAACGTAAAAATCAACAAAATATTATGCAGGAATCGGAGCTACTCCTAACTATGCTATTGCCTAGTTCCCGAGTAGATGACTTATTAACTAAGATTTTAAATAAATATATAACCAAAATTATTCTTTTGAATTTTAAATAAATGTTTATTTTTTTAATGATATCGGATCATTTCTGTGTTTCAGTAATATGACGTATAGCAAATACCAAGCGACGCGACCTTCGCAAAATTGAATAACAAAAACAATTAATTACCTTATAATGAATAAAATAAACATTCCACTAATGTTTCATTATCGTTAAAAATACGAAAACAGAATCATTTATATTAGACAGGGTTAGAATACTTTTTTTTGTTATATCTTTTTAATAATTTCTGGCAATATAAGTTGATTGAGTGCGAATCGGTAACGATTGAGAAGATTAAGAAAATAAATCCAAATCGCTATGGTACATGCTCATGGTTGGCTATGGTGATACGCATGAGATATTACAAATGTATATTATATTTTCAACAGATTTTCATAGATATCGAGGGAAGATGACTAAAAGTAAGAATTCAGAATAGGAATTATTGCATAGAATTTTTGTTTGGGGAATTCAGAAGACTGTGCAAAGAAGTAATTACACCAAATTGAGTAAAAGCATTAATATCAACCTATCGAAATGTGCTTAAAATGGGGAGAAACTGTGGCTAAGCGATGGATAGATTGAGAGCTAAACCAGAGAATCATATTAGTGCTATATTCTTTACTTGAAATGGGGGTTTAAGAAAGACTAAACTAGGATAGACAACCCTTATTTTTATTTCAATAGATGTATTATTTTAAGATCGAATTAAACAGAATTGTTTAGAAATTAAATTGATGATATCATCATTGCCTTTCCAACAGAAAACAAAACAGCATCAAAATATTTAAATTGTTAAAAATTGAAGAATCAGGGGGTAAAAAACACGGTTGTCCAACCTAGAACCATTCATTTCATTGAGAACAATGAAATATAAAGTTTAACTCACCGTTATTCATTTTCAATACTTGAAAGATTATTTTCTCAATAAATATTGTCTTTACCCTTGTAATAACGTTTATTTCGACCATAAATTTAAAACCAAAAATCAATTAATTCTTAATACCTCAGAAATAACGAGGCATCACCACACTGCTTATTGTTTGCGGGAAAAAATGTTTGTAACCAGCAAATAGAAGGGTCATGAAGAAAAACCATGGTTGTCCAACCTAGCCAGTAAGTTGGAATAAGGACAGTATCCTAGAATGGCTTTGGGCTTAATGCAGGGGTCATAGATTTAGTAGTACTTTTCGACGAGTAGGGGTAGATAGGATCGAGAGACAACCTAGACTATCTCCAACCACCCGAAAAATAAGTTAAACACTGACCAAAACAGCCAAAATCCTTTGGAGTTCATTTCCTACCATATGTGACAATGACCATAAATAAAACAATTTTAAAAAACACGTTTAATACTTTCTTTTTTTTTAAACACTAAAGTATTGAACGAACTGAAAGATTGTCCTTTTAAAAAACGAAAATATTTAATCAATCGACAGACGTATGAAATATTCTTTGCCAATTTTTGAAATATTCAAATATAGATCCTAGCAGAGTTCAAAATGGCATCACTTAGTGTCCTGTAAAAGAGATAAAAACGGAAAGAAAGAGTGTACCTTTAAAAAAAAAAAAAAATAATTAATTCACTTTTCAAAATGAGTAATATTAAATTGTCGGGGAGGAGTAGCCAAGACCAAAAACTAGTATCCTCCAGTGGCTTTGGATCGGAAGCTCATGAAAGTTGTTTATTCAAATTTGTATACAGTATTTATTTTATTATAATTTAATTTAACTAAAAAATGTTTAATTTAGTTATATTGAATAGCCGTCAAATGTTCGAAAATAGTAACCGAAAAACATATGTTTGTGACGTCATGCATTTACATAAATAAAGACAGTTTAGATCCGGATCTCAATGAGAGTGCACCATCGTTATAAAATGCTGATATTAACAGTGGAGAGTATCCCACGAATTTTCGATGTTGAGTTGAGGAAACCACTCATCTAGAATTTTTTAGTTGGGAGCGAAAGATTGTAAATGATTTCGCTTCGTACCATAAAGGTAATATCGTTGAAGTTGTCTTTTAACACTCCTGGGCTCTACGTTTGGACAAATTAATTATGTTGCTACAAATTAATAGTTTTTAAATAAGAATTGAAATAGTTTAGTGAATTTAATCAACTTTTAAATATTATATTACAATATTTTGTTATTTGTTGATTATTTTTTAATTTAAAAATCAAATTTAAATTATAAAGTTTATCTACCATTTTGTTCATAATTTTAATATTTTCAATAATTTTTGTTTTGTTTTATTTTTTTTTTTAATAGATATTTAAATTATTTTCATTTCATAATCCAGAAAGGTTGTTATATTTAAATATTTGTTTATTCTTTTATTTTTCGTCTTCTCTATAAGACTTTTTAACAGGGTTTGAAATGGATAGTTAAAAAAAATAATAATAAAAATCAAATCAGATCAAGATTTTTATCTAGAATTTTTAAAATCATTTGATGATTTTTATTAAGATCGATTTTTATTTTTGATCATAAGGGATATAAATCAAATTCTGATCATTATTTTTGATCAAAACTTTTACAATTAACAATAATATTAATTTTTGAGTAATTCCTTTCTAAATCAGAAAGTTGAATTTTCCCCATGATAATATCATGGATATAATTCAAAAAATAATATTGTATACAAACATATTAATCAATTTGTGTGTAAAAGGTGATTTTTATTTTCTGATCATTTTTTTTTTTTATCGCAATTTAATCATTATTATTTATGCAATACCGTATCACTCAATGAGTGATCATAATTTTTAATCAAATCTATAAACATCAAAAATCAATTGAAATGTTTATTTATAAATCAGGAATGATTTTTAAATTAAAAATCAAATATAATAATCATTATATGATTTTTTGGAAAAAATAATTATTGATTTCAAACCCTGCTTTTTAATTCATAAAACTATTAAAAATATATCTTCAGAAGAAATAATAACTGTAACACTTGCGAATAGTCGGATAACTGTATTATGTGTGTTTGTGAATTTTTGGTTGTGGGGATTTGAGAAAACTGTATATTTTTCTCTTTTTCTCTGTGTCTAAAGGACATAGTTATGTGACTAATACAGAGATGAAAACTAATTTGTGAATCATTGTGGAAAAATTGCGTTTTTGCGTTGCCACCCCCCCCCCTCCTCCCTTCTCCACATTACCTCGGTAACACAATATAATAAGCTTTATAAATTATGAAAAAAAAATCAAATTAAATAAAACAATCTTGATTGTGATATTATTTTGAAAACGTTATTAATAACTTATTATTTTGTTTTATAAACATTTCAAATTTTGCCACCCCCTGAAATCTGCTGCCCGAGGCACATGCCCTCATTATCTTCTTTAAGCGATAAATTAACTTTCTATTTTTCTGTGAAATTCAGGATCCTTCTGATTAAAATATAAAGCATAAACCACATTACTTAATTCAATTTTATGCAACTATTAAAACGCACAAGGGGTTTATTATTCGGTACAGGATTGAGTCATTATTTAATTTTTTATTATAAATATTCAACATGCTACATCAATCTAAACATAAAAAACAATTATTGAATGGTAATCAATTGACGTCAACACCTGTGTTGGTATAAATCATACTTATACCAATAATTGTTTAAATTATGTGTAAATTGTAATTTCAGCCTTGAAGTAGTGAAGAGATTTGTTGAAACTGTATTAAAATTAAAGAATTTTAAAGATTTCCACACCATACTAAAATATAAATTTAATATAAAAAAAAGTATAAAAGTTATTTAATTTTTAATGTTGGATGGTTTAGAATCCTAACTCGGCAAACATTTGGAATTTTTAAATATAAGATATTTTTTTTTTTAATATTATGTGTAGGTGCGCGTGGTTTCTCTTTACAGTTAATTCCTGAATAAGTTTAAATACAAAGTGTATTTTAGATTAAAGGTTTTGTAAACTGAAAATCTGTAACCTCGTTGGTTAGAGCCACATAGAGTGGTGATACGGAGAAAACCTGGATTAGACTAGGTCTGGATAGTTGAGGTCAGATCATGGTTAAATCAGTGTCTAGTCAACGGCAATGCATTTATACGCTCGAGTGGATCATACAGGTCTTTCTGATAATATTATACCATCGCCTGTCTATAACTACCAGTAAACCGGCAAGTGGTTACTTAATATCTAATTTTTAAAATGGGAAAAGAAATTGTGAAAATGCATGGAAACAGATTTTTTTATCATAAAGTAGGCCCCGACAATTAGTTTTGTTTTATACGATTAAGTTACAAACTATTTCACTACTTATGTATTATTATATAATGATATTAAGTATTATATAAAGAAAATAAGCAATAATATCTCCCAACACCAATTTTATTATTCAAAAATTTATTTATATCATCACCTAAAAACAAAAAATTAAAAACCAAGATAACATAATAAAACTGTATTATCATATTTTTTTTTCCATTTATATATAATATACATAAATATTATCATTCTGTATTACCCTAAATTTACACCATTGTCAGTAACTAAAGTCAGTAAATACATTATCAATCATTATTACTTGAGGTACGCAAGATGGTATAGAAGGATCAATACAATTAGGATTGATGAATTAACTGCCACTTCTATTGAGATTATTTTATTAGAAAACTAGTTTCGAATGCTAAACATTCATCTTCAGTTCTAAAAACATACAAAATTTTTTCAACACATCAGTACTATGTTACCTACTGCCTACCTGCCCCCCTTTTACTTCTCACGAATTCAGTATTTTAGTTACCTCGAAGGTGAGTGCCCATGCTTGATTTCTTGTCTTACCTTTTTAAAAACTTTAGTATATATAATCTATGTAACATAGAAGTGATGTGAAGAAAAACATTTGTATGTTTTAGAACTGAAGATGAATGTTTAGCATTCGAAACTAGTTTTCTAATAAAATAATCTCAATAGAAGTGGCAATTAATTCATCAATCCTAATTCAATCATTATTATCAACATATTTCTGCAAACAATATATAAAATTATTTATAATACATATTATTATTACCAAGGTTGCAAAATTTATTATTTTTCATTATTTTATGTGTATAAACCTGTACCACTAAGAACCCATGAAGGGTCTCGGATTCAGTACTTAGGTAGGGTGTACTGTTTCTGAGCCAACGGTTGTGAAAGGAGGTGATTTGGCCAGAATTCACGCTCAACCGCCAGGACTTTCCCCCAATTAAGGGTACCCACTTTTTAGGAGGCTGGGTGTGCCCCAGGAGGGTCTCCCGCCCTCGAATTCGATCCACGGCCGAAATAACAGAAAATAAATTTTCTGCCTTCAGTCGGGCTCGAACTCGAGCCCGGGAGCATGGTAGTCAAGTGCCTTACCCACTGAGCTACCGCGCCTCCCGCGCGCGTGTATAGTAGTTATAAATTTTTTTTTTTTTTTTAAACTACTATACACGCACGCGGGAGGCGCGGTAGCGCGGTAAATAAGGTATATATATATATATATATATATATATATATATATATATATATATATATATACCTTATTTAATAGAATGTTTGAAGTGCAATTAAAGGACATTATAATGTGATTTTACTTATTACTTACCCATATTGAAAATGATTTATACAGTTTATATATACAGTACGAAGGCTGGTTAGGATCAAAAATAAAAAAAATATATATAATAAATAAAAAGAAATAGAATAGAGAGAAGGAATAGAAAAAACATTTTAAGATAGAAAGAATGTGATCCTAATCAACCTTCGCACCTTATATATAAAATAAAATGTATAAACATTGATTGTAGAAATATGTTGATAATAATGCTTGTCGAAACTTTTAGTTAAAAACCTCCTATTCTAAAACTGAAAAACCTTAATTAATATACGAAATAACTATTTAGGTTTGTAAAATGACACTGTTAACTCCCAGCGAACGAAGGAGCGGGGTGTAGGGCTTTGAATTAGTGGATTTGTAAAGGTCACTGAAGAGAATAAAAACAATGGATGACTTCAGGGATGGCATGGATATTAAAGGTCTGGTGAAATTCCCGGGGGCATCTTTTTCCGCAGGGTCGTTTGATACATGTCTATATATTTGTATGAATAAAAAAAAATTTTAAAATGCACAGTCATTATGATTTACCAATAATTTAATTTTTATTTTTGTAATAACATGAAAAACAATATATTATATCCTAATTGGTACTGCTTTAAAGACTATTTTTTAAATTAAAAAAAAAAGTGTTTTATGTATGGTCATTGTCACATATGGTAGGAAATGAACTCCGACCCGGCGAACTAAAGAGTTCCCCGCTGAGCTAGGACGCCTCCAAGTCTGACAGCGGCTCTTACCTGTGAATTTCCACGAAGGAGGAAGGCCTTTTTTTTTTTTTTTTTTTTTTTTTTTTTTTTTTTACCTAAGCGACCTCGAACCCCCGAAGACCTCAATGATCGGAATGCGCGGTGACGATGAATGAAGAGAGGAAGACCCCCGGACTACTAGGTTACGCCCGAGATAAGATCTCACCTGGCCAGCTCCCAGTGTTGTTTTTCTTTTTTCGTTCTGTCTCCTCGGCCATTTATTTACTCTGACACGCTCGGTGGTTTATGGTGAGGCCGGTCGGGCAAACATAAAACATGTTCCCATTCCAATATCCCATCACCCGACCGATGGCCATCAAATGCTTCCCTACGAGACCATTAGAAAATAATTAGGTACTTGTGCCTGTTATAAAATATTTGTTTCTTTTTTAATGCTATAAAACGGAAAACTAAATAAATTCTCGGCGAAACGAGCCTGTCCCAACGCGAAGGTTTTCGAAACGAACGATCCACGATTGTTGTGCCTTCGTGGTTCTGAACATTCGCTGATGGTTCACTGCACTTCTTTAATAGGGACAGTTATATATTACTATTTATTATTGTAAAAAGGCATCTGAAAATGATTTGTTTTCATTGAAACGAGTGTAAGTGCTTTTTGAGTTAATTTTTAGTTAATACGACAGTAATAAGACCTATTCGGACGGAGTTGAGCTTAGGGGCTCCATCAAGCCTTCTCGTGACAAATCGTAATATACTCAATGCTCCTTATCATGTCGAAAATAAACTTATCCTTAACGACCTAACTGTTCCATATGAAAGACCCCTCACAGAATTGGCCCGAATAAGATACCTACCCTTCAAGGGCAAATCCTTACCAACTAGAATTCACTAGTCTCCCAACTTGCTTTCCACTCCATTCATGATAACCCTCAGAGGTATCTGAAAAGAAGAGGGCATAGAGGCCTTCTTGTATAAAACGTTTATTGGAGTGTATAATTACTTAATGTATAGATTGTAAACAGTTGTAAATATCAATAAATTTTTTTTGAAAATTAATAAAACTTATACACTAGACCTGCCAAGTAATGTAAAGTACATAAGGTACTGCTGAATACCTCTCTTTTGGAATGCCATACGTTAAATAAATAGTCCCACTTGATTCTCGATTTTATTTTCATCCTCGAAACCACCGAGGCTGAAAAGAAAATAGCTTAATGGAACATTTAATTAAGTGCTGCAACTGGTAGTTTCTTGTTGTTTATTTAATGTATTGACATATAAAGGTAATCATTTTATATCACATGTATATATATTGTATAAAGTTGCATATAGGAACAAAATGTATTAACAGAAAATAATAGTATAAAAATATGGTATATATAATACACACATTTAAGTTTTTTAATAATAAATTGATCAAACTTTATAAATATTAGTATAAAAAAAAAAAAAAAAAAAAAAAATCATTTTACGACAAAAAGAGACTAACAACACATTCAAAGTGAACTAAATATAAAAATCATACATTAATAAAATATTAGGTCAGATATTTCAAATGAATCAATAATAATAAATGAATGAATAAAATATGTCAAATAACAAAATAAAAAGTCTTTATTTCAGCATTTGTTCAAATAACTCCATTTAATTTTAGTAGGAACTTAATACTAAACAAGGTAACGAAGACTACAATTATTATCAGGAATTAGAAAAAAAACAAACACATTTTTGTATAGATCTTAATTGGAGTGTTCTCAACTAAATTCTAGAAGTCTCTACTTGTGAGGACTTTTATATTATTGTGTGAAATATTTTAATAATCTTACAATATAATATCGTATAATCCTTACCAGTATGCGGAGTATTATTATTATTTAGGGATTAAATTATTATTATAATTGCTCACACAATTTTAATTCGTAACATGGTAGATTACATATTGAAGTCGAGCCTCTTCACCATAAACAAACAATAAATAATATACTTTCACAAATACTAAGCATTTCAATTATGTATATCATTTTCACCCCTGACAGAAAACAAACTGGAAGGAACATATGAATACATCCATTTTCCCCACGAGCCGAAGATAACTTCAATATCCCTTTTAGCTAAGGGAGGGAAGATAAAACAATAATAACTATCTTAAAGTAATAGTTTTTGTTAAAAATAAAACATTTCGCCCCCGGGTGGGCTCGAACCACCAACCTTTCGGTTAACAGCCGAACGCGCTAGCCGATTGCGCCACGGAGGCGTTGAGATAGTAGCTTTTTTATTTAATTAATTACTGGTTAAAGTAAGACTTGGATTTCAATATATTACAAAATAAGTCCGTATACTACCAGGGGATAGCTTCATCACAAGTCACAGCCATGTCATTAGAATCGCTATTCATATTATTTACTGAATGTATTTTGTTTTGATTGATGCAGTTGTTAATTTCTATTTGCCGTCAAATTTTCGCCTTTTTTTATAGCTCCAAAACGGTAGGTCCTAGTGGCAAATTTTCTATAGGAAAAAATATTTTCCAAGAAATTTCTTGTAAGGAAACAGTCGGCAAACTTTCGATTTGAGCTACACCAACAAAGCTAGAGCGTTTCAAAAAGTTACATTTTTAAAGGTGAAAAAAGGGTAACAACCTGACTATTTTTTCATTCAAACATATTTGGCTCCTAAACAGTAGATCCAAGCGTTAAATGCTACATAACAAATATTTTCCATAACATTGCTATCCAGGAAATTAACACCAAATTTCCGAAGCGAGCAAACCAACAAGCTAGAGCGTGTCAAAAATAATGTGAAGAAAACCTTACACCAAAAAATTATAGACCTCCACAAAAAGAGGTATCCATGTCAATATTAAATATTTTCAAGCTACCTACATATACTATTAGTTCCTTATACAACCATCAGCTTAGGAACAATGTCAACTGCGAACTCCATTTCCGTGCGTCACAAAAAAACAATTTGGCTAGAACAAACAAAGAGATTTCCAAAAAAATATTTGAATTTTCTGAAAGAAAGTCCAGATGCTTAATTGCAAGAGGAGTGTTTCGGTAATATTTTTAAATATTTGAGCATAATAAATAAAAAATATATAAATGTAAATATCATTCAGATCCTACTAATTCCACATTTAATAAACAAACTCAATAATGTTTCAAATAATTACAAAAGACTATTTGCAAATCTATGATTAAACCTATTTTGGCATAAATTGATGAGCTTTGACTGCAACAATGCATTCATTCCGCATCCGAAAATCTTAAAAAATTCAAATCCAAAATTTAAGCCCTAGTGAATCAAATCAATGAGTTTCTAAACTTGCTTTCTTATTTTATTCCAAAATTTGAGACATTTCATTCTAAGTGTCATAAAAAAAAAGATAGATAATACAGAACTAATAATAGAGCCTTCTCAGTGGATAGTTTCTTCATCATGTCCCTACAAACCTGTCGCACATTCACTAGACATAAATAATTACAAGCTTGTAAATTTCAATGAGTAAAATATATTTAAAACATACGAATGAGCAAAAGTATTAACCTTTGATAGTATGTCTCTCAAATCTTTTCTCTCTGTCTCTTCAAAACATTGCTCCATGAGAAATCTAAGAATTAAGATATCAGAAAAAACATGCATATATCACAGCATAATGTAAATGTCAACAAATATTTTTATTACCTCCGAAACATGGTCATAATATTCCGAGCTCCATAAAGAGCGGGGTGTCATCTCGTCGGAAATAACTCCACACACCACTTACTTCCCTTTTATAGTCTTGGGGGTTTTACAAACCATAAAAACATTATTCACGACAGTAAAAAATTGTTATTAATCCTAGAAACATAACTCTAAAATAGATAAGGAAAAACCGTTAATGTTTAATGATCATGACGTCTGTGGTTGAGAAGTTTATTATAAGTTAAGAAATTCTCACTTGAAATGGGAAAAGGAAAAAAAAAAACAGTTCCCCTTAAGCCTGTCGACTTAAGAAAAAATAACATGAAACGTTTTTTGGAGGTTGCCCTCTTGACCGTCGATGCTCACATGTTTTCTATTTCCGTTAGCCTCTATGATTTTAAATTATATAAATTAAATAAGCAATTAATGATTATTCGTAAAAAAGAAAGTTGAGAAAACAATTAACAAACAAACAAAATAAGGGTTTGAAACTTTTTTCATTTAAACCAGTACAGCTGCTAATGAGTAGGTCCTGTTTGTTTGTTTGTTTTAGTTTTATGACGTACAACTACATCGGTTATTAACGCCATATTTTCTTTCTTATTTTATTCCTTTGCATATATATTTTTTTCTTTATCTTATTTTATTAGTATATTTTATATGAAATTCTATTATATTACCTACTTATCATTTATGTCAAATTTCTGTAAACAAATCACTTAATTTCAGGAATTTGAATACTTCTGTTTTCTCATTGTTGTCTCCCAAGATTGTAGGAAGGTCTGTATTTAGTCCTAAGCTATTTAGGCATGATGTGAAAAAAGGGCATTCCTGAAAAATATGTATTACCGTCAGTATATTATTGCAGTATTGGAACTTGGGCGGAGCCCTCCTCGTGGAAAAATAGGAATGTGTCAATCTGGTGTGGCTGGTGTGGAGTCTCGTCAGTACAACTTCCTCCCTACGACATTGGCGGCTAGATGTATTCCAGGGCTTGACATTTTTTTTTATCATTTTCAGTTTATTCGGAGGGCTTTCGCCTCACATAGACTGTCATCCATCATCAAGAGTAGCTCCTAGCTACAAATGTAATATTAACAAAAATAATATACATATATATTTATTTATTTATTTATTTATCGCGATACAGGCCAACGGTGGACCACGCGTATATCATTTTCAGGTTTTCTTCCTTTCTGCCCAAATTCTTTTCATTTTTTCGCCCATTTCCCTATTTCTTTCCTCCGTCCATTTCTTACTTTCATTCTGCTTCTTCTCCGCTACAAGAACCTTTATATTTTTAACCATTTTTCCGAATTTATCCTTATCTTTGTAGTCTCCCTCGGTGATACCCAATTTTTCAACTTCCTCTTTCATTTGCTCTGGGTAACCTTTTATATTTTATAAAAGCCTTCTTCATGATATATTTTGGTTGATTGTGGTTAGGTTCCCCCAACTAAATTACGACTGAGGTTGTTAGCCCCAGAAGGTTTCGTTTTAGTTCGCCTAGTCCTATCCTTAATCAGACTAGGTTATCCAGCCGCACCACGTGGAGGCACATTTCTCAGAACTTGAGATGGAAAATTAAGGAAAGTTCTGGAAACTTTTACAACTGGACTTTTAGGTGAAAGATTTTCTCAAAATATTAGTTAAATCAAATTAAAAACAGCCATAATTAAAATCATTTTCCTTCCTAATTCAGTCTGACCTTTACCCTTATCGACCAGCTGTGAAAAATTTTAAAAAATGGACTTAGCTAGTTTTAGAATTCTACGCTTCAATTATTGTGTTAATAGTATAGTAAAATAAATTTAAATAAATAGCAATCTATTTAAATCGTTCCTTTCTTCTACAATCTAAAATAATCACTGCAAATATTTTATTATTGCTAAGCCTTCCTAGAACTATAAGGATGTTCTGGTTAAAATATGGTACAGAATGGTTCAGTAGTTTTCGTGGTTTGTGATCAAAAACGATAAATTGCTTGTCCTTTCTAATATTTATAGAATAGTATAAATAATAGAATTATTACCATACTGTACATATCATTATTATCTTTATCTTATTGTTAATTAGAATGTGGTTATCTTTAATTGGACAGATCAATATATTGAGAATATAGCAATCCGATAAAGTTGGGCAGCAATATGTTTTTTGTATTAATAAAGAAAAGATCTCTGATCTATTCATTGAAATGTACAACTAATATGTTTATAAAGTTCATAATAACATGCCAATTGCTTGCTAAGCAACTGCCTACTGGTAGCACTTTATTAAAGTTTTATATGAGAAGTTTCTGAAGCCATCTTCCTTTCAGACACCTCGGAGGGTTGTCCGTAACTGAATGATAGCACGTTGAAACTTTGATAGATTTTAATGGTTATGGAATTTAATATGTATAGATATAATTTGGCTAATATAATTTGGGCTAAATTTGCAACATATGAAACATTAAGGTTTTTATGGATGCATTTATTTGTGACAAAGTAAGGATTTTTCGACGGATTTTGGAATGGAAAAATGGGATACAAAATTAATTAGATGGTGCGCCCCATATCTCAACTCCACATGTCGCAATAGGTTAATTAATGAAATGTAAAAGAGTCTTTTGTAATTAATCGGCATCTCAAAAAAATTGCATAGGAAATGTTGAATTGAAAACGACAAACAGTTTTTTGTCGTTTTAGTCATGTACATGAATTCCTACTTTAACATTAGTCCTAGGTAGCGGATCTGTTCAACACGGGTCAGTGGAATATTAACATTACCATCTGAAGAAATTAACAGTGGCTAAGAGGCCGATCATTTGGATTGAGCAATTGAAAACACTCAGTTCCCAGCGTATTCATTCAATGTCCAGCGAATTTTGACTAAACCATTCAAATTTAGTTAGGCAGAACCTTCTTGTGATTTTTTTCCTAAAATAAAATGGAACTGAAAAAAAAACAGCCTCGCACTCGTCTAACCGATACCAGAATAAGTGTCATAAAACGGATAAAAAACTATAATTTCACGATCGTGGCACATCTTAATAATGACTTAATTCGTTTAAGTTGACCAAGAATTCGTTTAATTTCCATTTTTTTACGTGGACATTGAGAACAAATAACAGATTAAGAGACATCCATGATGAAACATTATTTGGTTAGCGGTTAAATTTCCAATGAATTTGATATTGCTAAATAATTTATACCCGAAACCAGACATTGTTGTAATATATAGAGAAGGTTGCTATATACCCGGGCATATTGCCTCAAACCATTACCCGGTGAGAAATTGGGTTCCGGTATCTCGACAGACAGAATGCCCTGGGAGGAACTAATTAATCGACGTTAAGAATGGCACCTTGTAAGACGGATCCTCAATGGCAGGATTATTACAGATGGCGGGCAGCCAAGTCGGGTGACTACCTGTGATGGATCACCGCAATTAATAAGGAGCTGCGCATGCTCAATGGGCAATAGCTAATCGGAGCCATGGCTCATTAGGTACTCACTGTGTCTTCAGCTTCATCCTTCTTTTTCATCTCCCTCTTCGGCATCTTATTCGCGGGGGGAGCGGGGATATTCACTGGGGAAGGGGGTTGGGTCGTTAGTGGTTTCAGAAGGTCTTGGCGGATTAGGCTGGTCTACCTCTAGTTTGGGCTGTCATTAAAACTCAATAATATCTTTTATACTCATATATTTATTTATATTCATTAAAAATAGTATAAATATTTATTTTCACTATATTTCATTAACCCACACCTGTCGCTCAAACCGCGACGTAAAGCGAATATAAAAAAAATTGTCATGTCAGGAATGTGGGATTTCAGCACCTATCGGCACCTAGTCCAGTCTTGTATCCTTTAGGATTATCTTATGAGATCTCATAGCTCAGCTCCTCTTCAGCCTTCTCCGGGTCGACTCTGCCATATCCAAAGTCGCCATGCACAACAATTAGTATCCTGTAGTGTCCTTTTAATTTTGTTATAAAATATTTTGTATAAAGTGTGAGAATGTTCCTGTGCAGTGGGTATGTTCAAATCTAAATGCAATGTTTTATTACTGACATACCAGGGTGAGCGCTCTTAAAACTTTAGACCAAAAGGTTTGTAATTTTTGAATGTGAGTCTTTTTTCCTGTCCCAAAAACTTGTGATACCTAGATCCATTCAGGTTTCAGCAAGTAAGCATAAGTATTTAATCGTTGTTTAATATTTAGAATCGATTGTTTGTGAAGTATAGAATATAGTAGTCTTAATCTATGGATTAGGGAGAGGCATTTAATTTTCACATGGGCCCCAGGTTGTATAAATATATATCTTTACTATTATATAAAAGTACAAGCTATTTTTCGTTTGTGATCACTAACCACGAAAACTACTGAACCAATCTGTACCAAATTTTGACCACATTTTAGTCATAGTTTTAGGAAGGTTTAGCAACAATAGAATCGACTAATTTTGAATTAGATTATCATTTAAAAAGCGAGAAATATGTGATCCACAGTCAAGTTCACTAATCGACCGATAGGTAGAGAGATTACAAAGGTACAATGTTACATAGAGCTAGAAGTTTATAATAAACTTTACTTATTTACAATTATGTTAAAACAGATTTTAACCTGTGGTTTAAAATAACCCTAGTGAAGTTAGAAAAGCGATCGATATGTGGTTAGCATTATTCCGCAAATAGAGTTTACAATCGTAAAACTAGTCAACTCTTCTGTGTCAAATTTTAACTATATCATTTCCGTAGTTCTAGAGAGGTTTAGCAATAGTAAAATTTACTATACTAAAAGAATAAATGAACAATGTGGAGTGGCAGAAACAAGGTTTGCCCAACCAAAATATCGATCCCTTTTTAATATTGTACAAAAATCATATACAAATATGATTCATGTCTAATTATGCTTTTACGTAATCTTCAAACACTTCACATCAGTGCAATTTTAACCAGGTGAAAAATTACTGCTATGCATGAAAGTATTATTATGGAAATAATGCTGAACTGCATACTTCAATATAAGATTTTGACCAATAAACAAATAAAACTTACACGGAACGTCGTTTTGACTTGTAACTCACAGATTTGAATGCCGTTTTTGTGCAGATAGTAGAGACCTATAATAGTTTAAAACTAGAGTTATAGCTGCCAATGAGCATTAAGAGCCGAGAAAAAAAAAATATGAAATTCACGGTTTATGTTTTTTCTCAGCTCTCAGTCATAATAGACAAATAATTTTTTCACGTAAAGTTATAGCTTTGTGTTCTATTTGAAATAAAAATACATTCGTTATGCTCAAGACACGACCCGGCTTTAGGGTGCCCATAAACCGCCCAAAAAATGACAAAATTCCAATGAAATCTGCTGTAAATCAGTGGAAATTTTTTTTCATGAAAAACTGATCTCAAATATCGGTTTAAACCGATAAAAAAAAACCTTTTATGTAAAATTTTACCAAAATCAAAAAAAAAAATTTTTTTACCCCTTTCGAGGACATTAATATTTTTAAAGTTAAGATTTTATCAATAAGTTCTAACGGCCATAACATTTGCTGTGTTCAACCGCTTAGAATAGTAATAGCATCACAAGAATCAGCGTACATTCTGCTTTTTATTCCTGCATGCAACATTGGTCCAGATTTTAGTGGACAAAAAGTGATGTGAATGAAAAATTCCGAGGTTTCCTACAACCCACACAAAAATCGGCATTCAAATCTTGTGTGTTACAAGTCAAAACGTCCCCTTGTTAGAAAATTAGTTAAAATTATCCATGTTCTTGCTAGTACTTATCCATGACAGGAGTGTGCTAGGATAAGTACTAGCATACTCCTGTCATTGCTATTTAAGAATAAGGCAATGAATATTTGAGTCGTTAAGTCCACTTTACTAATTTTTGTTTATTTTTTTTTTTTAATGTAAGTTTAAAAGCGCCTTTACCTATTGCTTAAAGTCAATAGATCAAAAACCACTAGATCCCAACATTTAAAATAAATCCCCAAATAAAATAAATAGCTCACATTATAGAATTTCATGAAATCTGTGAATTTTTACATAACCTAACCAGTTTGTAAATATGCGATAAAGGCCGATTAAGATGAAATTTTTGTTGGGGAATTGAATTTTAATCGGCCTTTATCGCATATTTTGTTTACAAACTGTTTTTTTTTTTTAATTTTATTTGTTGCAAGTACGCATGATGGTAGAGAAGGATCAATACAATTAGGATTGATGATTTAATTGGAATTCTTTTTATTTGAAATAAGTGCCGAATAAATGTAACGAAGCATTCGTCATCAGTTTTAAAAACACAAAGATTTACAAACATCAGCAATTTTTTTTCATAAATTATATATATATATATATATATATATATATATATATATATATATATATATATATATATATATATATATATATATATATTATATATATATATATATAAAATGTGACATATTTGATATAAATATATAATCTATAATAAATAAAAGATTAATGAAAACTCGATAAAGAGCGAAAAATTACCAAATAATTGATATTAAATATACGACCACTGCAAGAACATAATATTAAAGAAAGGTTTAAAGTATTTTCAAGTTTTTCGTCAGCCAAAGAGTTAGTTTTTTATAATTTTTTTATCTCATGTAAAATTTTTAAAAAATGTACTAAAGGGATTTTAATTCTATATGACTAAAAGGAAATATTTATATGCATAGGAAATTTTCTTTGGAATCAAAGTTCTTAAATGCAAAACCGTTATTAAAGGTGTTTGGACATATGGACTGAAACTGATACAGAAAATAAATGGATAAATCCATCCAATCGCCCGAATTGTTGTGAATGCTCAATATTACATCTCCTGCAAGTCCGTATTGTGGCTATATACGTACATATTGATCTCAATATGGCTTACGTGCTCGACCTCATATCCCTTAAATTGTTTAAATTTCATCACCACAATCCCTAGCCTACTGGCTTCGACATCTTTCATGAATATGAATTTATGTTGGAGTTCTGGTATTGGCCAGCATATCGGCTCACGCCCTGAGCGACTGTGATATAGGTTCTTACTCAACCTCCATTAACTAAAATTATAGGAACAAAGCATATTGATTTAAATTTAATGTAAATTTTAAATCATAATGAGAATTCCCCTTTTCATCCTATAAATATTTGATATGTTTAAAATATTTTATGAAGTTGTAGGTAGTTGGAGTCTGCAGTCAAGGAAACACAATTAAAATATAAATT
Source organism: Euschistus heros (assembly GCA_003667255.2). NCBI lineage: Eukaryota > Metazoa > Arthropoda > Insecta > Hemiptera > Pentatomidae > Euschistus > Euschistus heros. Next base: position 1,120,704 of record RCWM02000303.1, on the reverse strand, counting down.
TTAATTTATTGAGCTAAAAAAAAAAGAGTGAATTTTAAAAAAGATAAGAAAAGAAACACAAATTGCATGAAAATTAAAAAATAAATTAGGTATTTTGTTTCTATAAAGGTCGAAAAGATTTTTCGATAAAAGACAGGTGGTTATAGTTAATAAATAAATACATAAGTAAAGTGTAACACTTGGCAGATGAACAATATAGGTTATAGATAAATACATAAATTATAACAATTATACAGTACATTGCAATAAAGAAATGATTAAGATGAAGGCATAAATGGTATTATAAACTTAAATTAATAATTTATTACTAACCCCTTATTTTCCTTCCCCACTCAACACTCTCAATTTCTTTATTAATTATTCATAAATTAAGATAATAAGAATCTATCTTTTTTTTAATGTGATTATCATGTATAGTAAATACATTAATTAACTTACATTTTCCAAACAATTTATATCATCTGCTCTTCTTTTTCTGCTGCCCTGAGAAGGCTTACGTTGTAGGCCGAAACAATAGAATAAAATTTATATTACAAATGCACTTCCTTTACTGGAATACGTAAACGTACTTCATAAAAAATCGACTGAATGATTAAATAAGGTGATTGATTCCAGGAAATTCACTTTCCAATAACTATGATCAAATTTTGCCCAACTATAGTATAGACTGATTTTGGTTGAATCACATTTTTTTCATATAATTATGAAAGTATTCTACTCATACTCATTTTCCAGGCAAACTTGTCCAAATTCAAGATTTTAGAAAACAACCTCAAATAAATTCAGACGATGCTTTCAATAGCAATTACTTTTAATAGCAGTTGTACCAGCAGTTTTAAAATGAAGAGTAATTATGAAGGCTGTGATGAAGCATAGCTCACAAATATCTTCAAAGAGCACGTGTTTGCAGCCATTACTTCAGTTTAATACTCTGTACTTCCTCGGGGTTTTAAAATAATTCTTTTGACCCAGTTCACTCTAATTGCCATTCTTTATTACCTTCTATAAATAACCAAAGAGGATATCAATGGATATTTTAAGTATGTTTAGTGTTGTATTATTACGAACAGTCTGGGTCCCGGATGTAAGACGTATTATATATAGCTTCAACAATATTATTTTAAAAAAATAAAATATTAGGATTAAAATGAAATATAGACTCAGTTATAAAGACCATTACTCCTCTTAGAGGAAGGCTAGTGCAAGAAGACAATGTGTATTTATTTATTGTTTAATAGTTTATATTATTTAGTTACATAATAAAAGCTATTTTCATTTCATTTCACTTCTAATTTGTAACAAACATAAATTAAGTAGTAATAAAATGGTGTAAAAAAAATATGATTATTTAAAGTTAAAGAATATTTAATATTATATCTTCCTGGAAGAAAAATAAGTGCACCCTTGACAATTAATAGAAATGCGGTTGAACAGGTGTCTTCTTTCAGATATCTGGGTGTGATCTTAAGCGATCGCTATGAGGCAAAAACTAAAATTCGGTCCAGGATTGAACAGGCCAGGAAAACATTTATCATAAAGAAAATGTACTTCACAATATCCCATCTCAGCATAGAATTAAATGCGCATGGTCAGATGCTATGTATTTTCTATTCTGTTATATGGCTAAGAGACTTTCAGCCCAGATACTGAGAAACGTATTGAAGCCTTCGAAATGTACGTGTACAAGAGGATACTAAAAATATATCCTGGCACATTATGAGAGAGGTATGAAAGTTTAAGAATGGTTATTGAGGGGAAAATTGCAGGCAAGAGATCAATAGGAAGACGGCAGAACTTTTGGCTGAAGGATCTTCGTCGTTGTTATGACTGCACATCCTTAGACATATTCCGTGCGACCATCTCCAAAACACAAATAGCCATTTGGATCGCCAACCTTCGTTAGTAGAAGGCGCACTAAGAACCTTTTCTTAGATAAATAGAAAAAAAAATACTACATATTAAAAAAGTAGCAATTAACCTGGTACCTAGAGTGCATAATGTTCTGTGAACTCTAACTTATTATCTAGTTATATAATGGTTTCCATTAAAGCAAAAAAACAAATTAAACAATATTGCAACAGTTATTGTGTATGTATTCAAATTTATTAATTTTTAACTACTATTGACAATAGGTACATTCCTCCCAATCTAAAAATCACTTAATTTTTATTTTATTTTTTTAATAACAATTTATTGATATTTACAACTGTATAAAATTTATACATCAAGTAAATTTGCTGTTAACTATTACAATAACGTGACAAAACTTGAAAAGAGCTACTCATCAGTAGCTCTTTAATAAAAATTCTACACTAGAAGGTCTCTGGGCCATCTTCTTTTCAGACACCTCGGAGGATTATCAGGAATGGTGTGGGAAGCAAGTTGAGAAATTAGGGGATTTGAGTGGTTATGGAGCTTACAATGAAAGGATAGATATCTGCTTTGGGCTAAATCTGCAACATATGGAACATTAAGATCTTTATGGATAAGTTTATTGGTCACAAAGTAAGGTGCATTGAGGACTTTTCAAAGGATTTTGGATTGTATACGAGATGAATTGGATGGTTTAGTGGAGCCCCAAAGCTCAACTCCAGATAGGTCTAATCACAGTCATGTATATTAGTCTTTTGTAATTAATTGGGAACTTTGAACGTTTGTCTAGTAGATGTTAAAGTAGTCTGTAACGACGGGCAGCTTCTTGTCGTTTTAGTCTTGTATGTGGATTCCAAGTAAGACGTTTGTCCAAGTGGAGTCCTAGGTAGCGGATCTGTTCAACAGGGATTAGTGGGATATCATCAAAGATTATTGTAGGACAGGAAGTCGTGGTTTTACGACGAAGGGTAAAGGTTATTTGGTGAGATTTTTTTGGATTTATTTTGATTTTCCATTTTTGACACCATTCTTGAAGGGTTAGGACATGGGATTGGAGTGTTTGGGAGGCAATGAAGGAATCATTGTTTACTGATAACACACAGGTGTCATCAGCGTAAGTGGTGAGGACAGTGGTAGGATGAGTTGGAATGTCAGCTGTATACACCGTGTAGAGAATGGGGCATAGGATACTACCTTGAGGAACACCGGCAGATTGGGTAAAGAGGGAATAATAGGCATTTTTATGGTTTACTCTGAATGTTCTATCACTCAGATAGGAACGGATAATTAGGAAGTATGTTGAAGGAAGGAATTTGCGGAGCTTGTAAAGCAGTCCTGGGTGCCAGACTCGGTCAAAGGCCTGTTCCACGTCGAGAAAGGCTCCCGTGCAGTACATTCCGCGCTCCAGTGCGGAGGAGACAACGTCCACCACACGATGGCATTGCTGGATGGTGGAGTGTGATGTTCGGAATCCAAACTGGTGATCTGGAATTACATGATGGGAATCTAGGATAGGATACATGCGTTTTAAAATTAGTTTTTCAAGGATTTTGCCCATGATTGGCAAAAGGGAAATAGGACGGTATGAGGATGGGAGCTCAGGTGGCTTTTTGGGTTTTGGAATCATCTTAACTATGGATAATTTCCAGGAGTCAGGAAAATATGTGGTACTGAGCACAGCATTATATAGGTATGTTAAGAATAGGATGGCTTTCCGAGGAAGGAGTTGTAGGATATGGGATGTAATTAGGTCGTGTACAGGGGCTTTGTTTGAAAGTAGTCTTTGAATGATGTTTGCTATTTCAGTGGAATATTTAGTTCTGCTTCTATATGTTTTAAGTGAGTAGGATTAACGATATCAGGATGTGGGTTAAACGTTTGGAAAAGCTGCTGGCCAAAAATGAGTGATTTTGCTTCGTCAGATTTTGACCAGGTTTGGGATTCGGTTAGCAGAGGATGATTGTGATTTTATTTTGTGAAGTTCAGAAGTTTTTTGGTGGTATTCCATAAAGATTTGTCAGTGGTATTAAGGTTTTCAGTATAGTCTTGTAATTTTTGATTTTTGTATTTTTTAATTTCTGTCTTAAGTTTATTTGTTAGTTTATAGTAATTATTTTTATCTGAAGGATATCTGGTCCTATGCCACTTAGCTCGCGCTCTATGTTTTTCTCTTAGTAAGTCGCGAATATGGTGTGGCAAGTTAGTCTGAAGAGAATTACAATTTTTTCTGTGTGAGGTGTTATCATTAATGCTGTTGGATATTGATGTGGTACGTTTATCTATGGCCGTGTCGATATCATGTTTTGTTTTGAGTGAAATTTTTAAGTCTAATTTGTTTTCTAAATCGTAACGAAATTTGTCCCAGTCTACTCGTCCCGTAATCAGTCTAGGATGAGAGGGTTTAGGGACAGGATTTGGATGCAAGAGAAGCAGAACAGGACTATGGTCTGATGAAAGGTCATCCAGGGATTTGACAGAGGTATGAGAGGAGGAAATTTGGGAAGAAATGAATATATCGAGGATATCGGGGCGTTTTTTGGGAGATGTAGGCCAATAAGTAGGGTTTAATGGTGAGAGGACTGAATAACAGTTGGAGGTTGAAATACGGGATAAGGATAAGCTGCCACGGGAGTTGGATATTCGACAACCCCATCGCTGGCGTTTGGCGTTGTAATCTCCTCCTGCGATAAAGCGCGGTCCGAGGGATCGGAATAAGGAATCAAGGAGGTTATGAGAAAGGGAATTCCAGGAGGGCAGTATACAGCTGAAAATATTAGATGGAAAGGACGAGTTGAAATGGATACAGAGGTGGATTAAATGGCGTCAATTGAAGTAGAAGGGACAAAGGAATGTGGTATTTATTTATGGATAAGGACGCAGGATCCGCCATGGGAGGTGTTGTCTGGGTGATCAGATCTGTGAGTGATGTAGTCACGTATGTAAAAATGTATCTGTTGAGTATAGTGAGTTTCAGTCAGTAGGGTAATATCAATTTGATTGTCGTGGAAAAATATGTCGAGTTCGTCTTGGTGATTTTTTAGTCCGTTTGCGTTCTATAAAATGACAGAAAGGGGCTTTTTGCTCATTTTGGGATGTTGAATGGGACTTCAGAAAGGACTCTTGTGAGAAGGGAAATGAGAGGTCTTATTGTTTCTTTCAGTTCTGTCAAGAACGATGAGAGGATGGAGTTGATATCACTTGGATTTTGGGTTGGAGTAAGATGTGGAGGATTTGTTGGCCCGGAAGTGTTGGCTGGGGAGGGATACTATCTTGGGATGTTAGTGGTTGTTTGGTCTTTCGAGGTTGAGTATGTTGGAAAGGACGTTTGGGAAGGAACTGGATGTTGAGTCTCAGGTGGTAGTTTTACCCGTAGGGTTAGTTGATTATGAGATAGGTGTTGACTTGGAGGTTGGCGGGAAGGGTGGGATTTGGGAATCAGAGCCTGAGATTGGGAGATTTGAGGCGTCTGAGTTCGATGTTGTTGTGGTCGATGTTGTGGTCGATGCTGATGCTGGTTTGTGGTGACGTTTGAATACGGTGCTCGAGGTTCATTATGGGGCAGATTGGTGGCCGTTGAAGTTGAGGGTTGATTTTCAGTGAGAAAAATTTGGTTTTCCTCACAGAGAGTTTTCAACGATTCCTGTTGTTGACTACTTCTACCACTCTTTTGTGTTTGATGTTTTATGGTCGCATTATGTGTTCTTATTCTTTGCGTGTTTTTATATACTATGCAGCCTTTATAATTTGCGGGGTGATCTTCTTTGCATAATACACATTTGGTAGGTGTACCACGAGTCTTGGAGCAGGTTTCTGTGGCATGGTCGCCTGTACATTTGACACAATATGCCTGTAGGTAACAATATGCCTATGTGTGTCCAAGATTTTGACACTTAGTCGGTTTATTTCAAAAATGTCTGTATTATTTTTTGCAGGCTCGAGATCTACGAAAAATAGCAGGATAGGGTACTTTTCTGTAGGATGGAGCACTACTGAAATGTTCCTAACATTATGTCCTATTTCTTCAATGTCTCTTTTTATCGCCTCTGTTGGAGTTGTGCTGTGTAAACCTCTCAGTACGACTCGGTATGATTTATCTTCCCTTAATTGATAACAATGAAATTCATAGTTATTGGCCGACAAATAGTTAATTAACTTTTTATAATGTTCTTTAGTCGTGTTAATTTTTATATCCTTAACCCTAGAATAACATTTAAAGTTGGTTTGACCAATCAAATTGGCGATTTCTTGGCCGAATTTCATAAAATTGTTAATATTGGTCACAAAAATCGTTGGTGGAACAGGGTCCAAAAATCCTTGCGATGGAATTTGGGCTAGTTCGGCAAATTTATTGCTTGTTGGAATGTTGACAACAATTTGTGGCTGCAGTAGCTTTACTGCGAGTTATTGGTGCCTCACCAACAATAATTTGTTTACCTTTATTTTTTTGTTTCTTTTTATTAGGAGAGGTCCCAGCGGAACCGAGTGCAGCATTTCGCTGACGTTTTTGTAGTTGTCTGCGCTTGAGGTATTGAGAGTCTGTCTCACTCATTTCTGACATGGGAGTTTCATCTTCCGATTCTGTGCCTGATGAATTGTCTAGGTCCATTGTAAAAAATGAAATTGACAATTTAACTAACTTTAATTAATTAGAAAGTAGAAAAAAAATATGAAAAAAAAAACAACATACTTATAAACTAGAAAACATACTTATAAACTAGACTATTTACAAAACTATATACAATATTTTAATAGAATAAAAATAAAAACTCATTACTAAAGCAAAAAGAAAAAAAAAAAAAAAAAAAAAAAAAAAATTATGTCCTTTAAGAAAAATAAAAATAATAACAATAACAATCCGAGTTAGAATCGGCTGAATTATCAACAGACCTAGACCTTGAGTGATAGGGAGTATAGGTAACGCCCCACTCGGCTAACTAGGGAACTATTCTCTAGTAACTGTCTTTATTATTAATTGTCTTTAATTAATAATTAACTCACTCACCTCACCCAGTAAGTTTGTATAATGAATCCAAAGTATAAACTTTCACTGTTTATAAAGTTTGGCTGAAGGATTTTAGTTAATACTATTGATAATATTGTCACAAGCACAGAGCACTTAACTACGTAATGTTAATAGCGGCCATGACACTAGACACTTAATCATCACATAATATAAAATAAAATTAATATAAATTTGTGAGACATAATCCTAATTATTGTTTTAAACATAAATTATTGTGTACACATGGAATCACTAATAGAAGGATTGCGGAGATTCTGACGGTGGGGCTGGTCGGCTGAGACAGTGTTTTTATAAAGGCAGATGACGAAGCAGTGGTTGTCCATACCCAGTTCTTATCGTGTCATTCTTTTAAATACGGTCTGTCCCAGGTGGTTGTTAACTCTCCTCCTCCTAACACAAGTCTTCTTTAGTAATTGAAATCCGATTTCCTCGCGGACACTACAATTTTTTACTCCGTCTATACCTACTATTTCGACCAATGACGCCACACAGTGGGGCGAATGACGTATAAACCACACGCCTTAAATCAAAATTGGAAGCATTCCTTGTGGCTTGCATTCAACATAGTTGGAGATGACTATAGAAATATGTAATGTTTAAGTGTCAATTACATAGTTCTTCCATTTTCTTCCAAGAAAAACTTGGTAACAAAGCTGCTTCAAAATTGTCTGTAAAATTATTGGAACACTTAGTAGCTGGTATGCTGTTTTATTTCAAAAACAATTTTCTAAAAAAAAAGCTCCAGAGTCCTCCAATAAACGGGATACACAGGTCTTACCATAGATATGTATTGAGAGCAATACGAAAGAATCAGAGCCCACTTTGTTCCATTTCGTCCGTTCTTCATGTTTGAACAAGTGGCTTCGAGCGTCAGGGATTAGTTATGTAGCGGTAACCAGTGGTAACACTGAGTACCAATTATATGAACTTTAATTACAACAATTAAAAACTTCATTTAGAAACCTGAAAGACCAAGATCCAGTGATGGACTGCTTTGAAGATTATGAATTCCTAGAAGGTGCGAATAATACTCATATGATGGATGTTGTCGGAAGAGAATTATAGTTTGTATTCATTGTTGCTAATTATTTGTATTATTTCTGTTAGTGTTGACCCATTAATTAAATTTTAATTTTCATATATTTTAAACTATAATAATAAGTCTTTTATTATGTTCATAACTCAACAAAATTAATCTTAATTTCAAATAAATACAATAAAAAATAAATATATAACATATTTACAAATAACTCCACAACTATTAACATGTTTATAAATAAAGCTCTTATGTGAGCTTAAAGATGGGCCTTCTCTCAGGGATTTAGATAGATTAGGCCTAGGCTTTCCCAAGTGCCAACTGGGAAGTCAGCAATTTTAAAATATACTTTAATATACTTTCTTTCTTATTTGTACCTAAAAATGCATTATTTCAAATAGTAACAATAAATCGTTTAATATTGGTATTTTATAGCCCTAAGCTTCATCCTCATAACTACTACATCCATACAAAACTGTACCAATCAAACAATACTTAGAATATGGGCCCTTTTAAAATGTTTGCACTCACAAGCCATGTTCAGAGACACGGCAGTTTCGTCCAACATTGCGCCAGTCCAAATTATCTTACAACTGGATTTTTTAATTCGTACTCCTAAATGCGCATAGAAATGTTTCATCGTGTGTTTCGTCTATTACTAAGTAACAGGGAGCCAAAAAGACTAACATAACCAAGATTATGAGTGTCTTTTAAAAAACGAAAAAAATCTATTCGAATTACAAGACAAAAATTTAAGAAACAATACAAAATAGACTCTTTTCAAAAAAGCGGTGTATATGAAAAAAAGTGTGATGAGTGAGTAGGTAAATACAGAGGAAAAACAGGACGATCAGTAAATCAAAGATTAAAAGAACGTCATAGAGCATATTATAATAAGACCCAGAATTCGAACTTCGCTATTCAATTAAATAAAAATAAACATAAATTCAAAAAGGAGAGGAAGTGAAACTAATACATAATACAAGTAAAAAGTAGCCTAAAATTAAATAAATAATAATTATTAATTTTATATAAATGACCAGATAAATATTTCCAATAGTCCCCTTTAAATGTCCTTTCAATAGGGACGGGAAAAAACTAACCAGTGATAGGAAAAACGTAAGGGTTTAACGTACCTGGACCTTTCCATCCCCTCCCCCCTTTCTCTCTTGATATCTTACTAGAAGTCCGTTTTACCTCCTTAGGTGATAACCAATATATTTGATATCTTGTCTTACATCTTTAAAAAAATAATGTAAGTAGTAAGGTCCAAAAGTTTCCGGCCTGGGATAGAAGGAAAGGTAAAGGAGAAAAAACTGGTCTAACCTGAAAAATTAGAAAAAACTAACCTGTTTTTCAATATATTCTCCTCGAAGTTCAACACACTTAATACAACGCTTTGGCAACATTTCTATACCATAAAAAAAAATAATTTTCTTCTTTGTTAAAAAAATGTTCCTCCACTGCTGCTAGGAAAAAACACGTAAAATTTCATTGCAGTAGTGAACTCGTTGCTGTTTTTGAGCAGCTAAAAGAATTTTTGGAACCCATCTCGCACTAACCTTGTTCATGTGCAAATGTTCTAGGATGATCCTCAAAACAATTGCTTTTTAAAGCCCCAACCTCGCGCTATTTCCTTGGTTTTCAGTCGCAGCAGTCAGACAGCAATTCAGACTCCACAAGTTGGATTTTTTCAGAAGTGACACCTTCCAATGGGCGACTGGGACGCGGGTCATCTTCTAGACGTTCTCTCCCTAGCATATATAATTTTGCCCATTCTTTCACTGTGGAATACGAGAGGGAGGACTGCCCGTATACACAATCCAAGCGCTCTTTAATTTGCGCAGGAGTAAGACCCTCTTTACAAAATAATTTAATAACCGCACGGTACTCGAGTTTGAACATTGTAAAAATGGGGAGTTACCTTCAAGGCTGGACACTGACTGACAGGACTGAGGAAGTGCGGGGGAAGGGTATGGAGTGAGCAGGCATGGACCTGCATAGGCGTGTTTGGCGATGTTTCTTCGGTATTTGCAGTTTTTGGACCTCTCGAACGTTCATCGTCTCCCAAGCTCTTATGGCCACGTTTAAATTCAACTGCCCAAAATTTCATTGTGGTAAATGATGGTGCATAGTCCCCATACACAGAATCCAATTCATCTTTGATTAGCGTAGGCATAGTGCCTTTCAAAAACAACTATTTAATGACAGCTCGGTACTCGATTTTGTTCATTTTCACAAAAACACTCACATCAACTCACTCAAACGACTGTTACATGACAACTGCGCGTCCAAATTGCTGAAACTTTGGTGAGTAACTGTCATCAGATGAACAACGAATTCACTAGACTTTTATTTACTTGTGCTTTTAATCTTCAGGTTGAGGTCGGAAACTTTTCAGACCACCCTTGTAGCCCTATGTACGTCGGTAGCTACTTATGTCATGAGAAATATTTTTTATTTACGTAATCAAATGAGCTGTCTTGATTATATACCTATCAATAATAAAATAAAAATTAATCTTGTTTATTTCAGCAAGAGCTGTACATTTAAGTCGGAACCTCGCGGCCATATCCTGTTCACCCGCCGACCGGTAGCATCACGATCCAAGGAGCTAGCTGAGTGATTTAAATGATCCCGGAGCGTGGGGGCTGGTGGAGTGAGCTTGCACATTCCCAGAGCTACGTCAACACATCACACTTTTTATTTCAACAGTCCTCCGATGTTTCCACCTCGACCTTAGCTCATCCTGCCCCTACGCACCACGATTCACCTTCTCGTCATGATAATTATAGCTATCTCAGCTTATATCAATAGGAACTGGAAATTCACTTTTTAAATTAATTGGGTTATATATTGAATTTCGAAGCGGATAGCTAAGGAAAATATACTCGTGGGCAAACGATCATAAATCTATCTCTCGGAAAACATGCGAAAATAACACTTTTACAAATTATAATGTTAAAATACTACTTTAATAAAATAAAACTCGATTGCTAAATGACTGCAATTACAAACTAAGAATTATTATAATAATCTTAATACATCATTCCGTTTACTCGTCATTGGGGATGGGTATGATTACACAAAATATCGATATTTTTCTTCCGATAATCCGATTTATGGCACTACTCTCGACGAGGCGCTCCAGCCTGTTCACGTGCCAAGAATACCTTTTATCGATTCTAGCCTTGCTTTAATTTATTTCGATGTTTTAGTCGCTACTTTTGGAGGGGAAAGGTTATACTTCTCTATTTACTCACGAACTCTAAATCCATATTCAAAGTAATATTAACTTTTGTTTTACCTTCTCATATTAAAACGAGAAATAAGGAAATATCAAAATATAAAACAATAAATCAATGTTGAATTAATATTATAGTAAATCAGGACTAGTATAATCAGAAGTAATGCCAACTTTTGATAAACCTTTTCTTATTAGGGAAGTAAAAATAATAAATTGTAAATACATAAAACAAAATGTATGTTGAAAGTTATGTTGTTAATTTTTGCTATATTTCCTCAAATTAGGGAAGCGAAAACAAAATAATTATAGTTTAAAAAACTAAAAAAACACTCTTTAATAGCAAACCGAACTAAACCTATTTAAGACCAAATCGAATGATCTACAACTATTAGTATATAAAGATTTATGATTGGATAAACCATTTTTGTGTTATAGACTCTTAAACATGATCAAAATTTTGAGAAAGTTGGCGAAATTTGTAGATTTTTGACAATCGATTGTGGCTAAACGCCTAAATCAAATTCAGTTTAAGAGATGTCTTTAGACGCACAATTTAATAAACTTTAATTCTGTAAATAACACATTTTTCGATCTAAAGCATTTTTGTACATGTGTTTTGCAAAAATCTGAAAAAATGTTGGGTTTTTTTGATCCCCCCCCAAAAAAAAATAGTTTCCCCTTATCGAATGTAGTCACATTTCTGATATTTAATTCTCAGGACGCATCTGGACCATACTAGATCATAAAACCTACTACTCCACCTTTTGCAAGGCATGCCCCCTTTTTGGGGCTATTTCGACTGGGCAAAGTTGAGTAAGTATTATATTGTCATTGGTCCTTGACAGGTGTGCAAATTTTCAAGGTAATCAGATAGCTGGGAATAGGTGAAAATTACGATGCAAGATTCCGTTACATACAGGTCGTTAATAGAAGCTTATAATATAGATATATAATATTTTTTCTTTTACCGAATGTATATATGGTTTTGTGTGTATATAAGTGTTTTGTTTATATATTTGTTAATAAATTTTTTGTTCTTTAAATTATTTTATTATAAACTTGTATTTACTTTATATTGTGTTATTTCATTATTTTATTTAAAATATCTTGCCCAGATGCGATTTACTTTTTATAATTCATTTGTTGTTATTCTTAAGGGACTTTGTCACAGAACAAAATTTATTTTCTATCTATCTATCTCAAAAAAGCTATGAATATTTGGTGTGACATCAAGTGATCTCAATGAATATTAAAAATGGATCGATGTGTGATTAGTACCATTCTGCAACATAGTTTTCAATGGTAAAGCTATTGAAACCATCTTCAACGAATTTTAACTTCTTCACCTTCATAGTTCTAGAAAGGCTTACAAGAATAATAATTTAAATGTGCAATGTTGAGTGGCAGTTTTGCCTTACAGTCATAATAGAAATTAATATCCAACCAGATGAAATCAATAAAATTATTTTGCCGAATAAAAATAATTACTAAAGCAAAGTGCCAATCCATTACTTTTTGATATTGTGTTTAAAAATATGATTCATGCGCCTTTAGTAGCAAGCACTGATAATGCAGTCTATAATTCGCAATAGTGTCTTAATAGTCTCTGTCCATCTGGTCCACAAACTTACACATTAAAATTGAAAATTGGATGTCCCATTTTACGTAATCTTCAAACATGTTATCAGTGCAATTTTAACCGGGTTAAAAATTACTGCAATGCATAAAAATATCTTGAAGAAATAATGCTGAATTGTTTACTTTAATACAAGATTTTTATTGATTAAAAAACAAAGCACCAGTTAAAATCATTTAAGTTCTTTACATATAAGAGCGAGGGAAGCCGTGATATTGATAGTAACAACATAACAAACTAAGGAACGCAATCCAAGTTGAAACTATGGTAGTGGAAGTATACAAGTGAGGTTATAGGGAAGAGATATCGATAAATGTAAACTCGAAGTGAAGCAAAAAAAGAATTGAACGGGCCGATTTGGTGGAGCTACTCGTAGATCCTAGTACCCGGTATTTTCTTGTTATAGAGAAAAAGATGTAAAAACGGGCACTGGTGTAAGTATAGGCACTCCCTATTTGCGGCGAGGACTGTCTATGGGGCCATTTGCTAATATACTGGTATGGTAGCAGTGAGCAGTTGAAACCATTCTTCCAACTAGAATGGATGCAGTTTTTGTGCAGATTGGTGTTCATTCTGGACTATAAACATTTGAGAAACATTTAGAATCATTTTCGTTTCATGTTCTAATGTTTATTTTAAATTAATCTCACAATGATATCTGGAAAGTGGAGACATCAAGCTACTTTTTGAAGCATACCTTTAGTCACGTACGCTTTTAGGTTACATGTGATAGTGGTCATCCCTCTTAGGTGGAGTTGTGTAAATATGGGCACCTTTTCTTGGTAGGTGCCTTATAAAGAAAGACCCCTATTTCCCTGGGAACTTCGACATATCTCTTGCTAGAAATCACAACTTGCATCTCTTGTGATGGAAAGTTCTCTGAAGATACTCGAGGAGAGGTGTGGATAAAATGTTCCGAATTAGATCTTGGCGGGGCTAAAGGAGCCACTTATGATTGCGATATCTGTAAAAAAAAAAAAATTCCCTGTAATAAATAAACTGTGTACCGATTCGAAACGTTTTATCCTGTTTTTAACAATTTTTGGTGACTTTTTTTAAATAGGGCCCATATTTACACCCTAATATTACCAGTGCTATTTTGAAAGCTTTTTGTAAACCAACGTTTAAGAAAGACGTTTAAGAAAGAGTTCAACTGTTAATGAAAGACAAAAATCTAGAATTTTTCAAATTGAAAGTAATGTTTTCTTTTTTCTGTGTATTAAAAAATATAACATACAACTATATATATATATATTTTTAAAAGTAACAAAACCTTATAAAATTGGTTTAAAAAAGGCAAAGTTTTTAATAGGGAGACGCGGTAGTTCAGTGGGTAAGGCACTTGACTACGAAGTCCCGGGCACGAGTTCGAGTCCGACTGAAGACAGAAAATACAAGACAGAAAGAAAAAGCACTTGACTTGTTTTCTGACCTTCAGTTGCGTACTAGTCTGCAGAATATTCAGCGCTATCTAAAGATTACAACAACGCGTTGGTGACGTAATAAAGCCTGCATGGATATTTCACTGAAGAACGCCAAGAAAAGTGATAAGATTCCTATTGAATCAAACAAAAGGTTTTTCCTTCTCTTGGAGAAATTTAAGGATCATAAAAAATTATATACCGATGCTTCAAAATCAAATATGTAGTGGGTTGTGCACTGGTGACCAAAAATGAAGAACGTCTCTTCAAGTTACCTCAAGCCTGTTCCATTTTCACGGAGAGGCAACTACCATTAAGGAAGCACTTCTGCACTGCCTGGAAGCCGAGTATGAAAAGTCATTCAAAGTCATTCAATGAGCGTCTTACTGGAAATAATGAAGTATCGGTCAGAACATGTGACAATTTTAGAAATTCTCGGCTTAATATGGGGAATACAAAAGAAAGATAATATGATTTTTTTTCATTTGGGTTCCATCTCATTGCGGTATTTCAGGAAATAAAAGAGCTAATTCAGCAGCTCAGTCAGCTAGAATTAGTGACGATGATAATTTTAAAAACATCAATCTAATTCTAGGGAAGACTGGGTGAGAAGTGTAAGATGGATGATTGAAGCGAAGTGGGAAGAGTCTTGTACAACAAATACGTCTAAATTTTTAGAATTACAGCCAAACTGCTCACACATTGCCAAATAAGTAGCAGGATATAAAGGAGGAAACAGTTTTGTGCCGCCTGAGAATAGGTCATGGCTCCTTCTACGTGGTTTGGAGCCCCCTACTTGTGTTAACTGTCAGGAACCCAGGACAGTAAAACACATATTAATAGACTGCCAAAAGTTTTCATATGTAAGGAAAAAACTCATAATGCCACATTCACTGAAAGAAGTTCTACAGGATGAATTAAAATACGTGGGTTCATTGTGCGTTCATTGTTAAGAGTTCCTGAAAGCTAGCAGGTTTTATGGACGAGTATAAAAAATGATTATGAACTGTCAATAGAGGCAAAGCAAAAATAAAATATAAAATTAATTTGTGATCCTGTTTATGTTGTAAAATTTATTCACACTTTTCCAAGCAAAAACACTTGCAATAGAAATAACTGGACGAAAGAATCTTATGAAGGGCCCAAATGGGTAGAGGTGAAAAAAGAGCTCAACCAACACTTCACAAATAATAATAATGTAATAAGTTTCTCAGAATTACTCCACAGTTTCGATTAAAATGATTAAGGAAACATGCAATACTAAACTAGGAAAATTTATCAGAAACTGGGCAATTAAAATTGTTTTAAAACGTGAAAGCGAAAAATGCGGATCGGTTTATTAGCCAAAACGGATTAAATCATAATCCCAGGACCGATTATGAAAAGCATAAGATTCTGGTAGCGGCGAGTAATCTGTTCAAAGTCCCTACAGTGCTCTTTGAGATCTTTTTCATTCTTCTAAGAGCTTTCTTGGATGCAATTGTCTCAACTAGATGTTTCAGATCCGGCATGTAATTTATTACTTCACTTTCCTCATTTTCATCTGGATGTAAACTTAATTTTTCTTGATTAACAAAATAAATTTTACGAGGAGAAGCGACCAGTGTACGATAATTAGACGCAGAAGCATTTTTTTCAACGCATTCTCTTATCTGGACATAGATGCGATCTTCTCGATTAGTCGCGTTGTGGAATGAAGATGCATACTCGAAGGCTGGTGCCGAAAAAGCCATACAATAATACATGTGTTCTTCGAGAGACCTCAACTTCTTCAGCGAAATATTAATATACAAAAATGAATCCCACTCCGGGAAAAGATCGATTCCGCAAGCGCGCATGTTTACTACAAGGTCTTCAAATGTAAAAGGAACGTTGATGATATGCGATATGGAATCAGCTTTGTTAATGTCGAGTTCCTTTATGGTAATAGTATGTTCCTTTATTTTAAAGGTTATAGGGAAGTTTCTAGTAGTTAGTCTCAGTTCAATTTCTGAATTCTTTTTCCAATCTGATGAAGGCTTCAAACAGAAATTGAAGTAAGGAAGATTGCAAAATCTGTTAATAGCTATGGCGAAAGGTCCTGATTTGCCTAATTTAAAATTACATAAATGTTTATTTTCATTCCATTTCAAATCGTAAACATCATCTGTTGTCCAGAACATTTTTTCTGAATTCCAACGGACCGCCACAGGAGATCCGAAATATACCACTTGTTTCGGTAACTTCAATGAGATCCAGACTAAATCATCGTCACCCAAAACCACTGAATCAGTATCCTCGGCTGGCAAATCAGCACCAGAAAAGGTTAACCTCGACATTTTTCGAAGAGATTTTTGTCGTTTTGCCAAATTCATCTGTCTCTCTACCTCGGCAGCTAGATCGATTCTTACTTTGGGAATTTGATCGAATAAGATTCGTTTGAGTTTGTATTCACCGTAGTGGAGCTGTGTTTTAAAACATTCCTTATTCACGTGAGGTTGTGGCTCATCTTCAAAAAAATCGAACTGGAACACTCCTCCAACGATTGCCATTTGCCTCAAATTTATTTCACTAGGATCCAAATCCATTATCATTTTTCTGACATAATTATCCAAATTTTCTTGCCAAGCCATATCCGCAATGTTAGCTATTTCTATTTCTAACTCTCTCATTTCACTAACATTAGAAACTTTAGTAGCTGCATCAGCAGGTTGTTGAATATTGACAACATTTTGTTCCTTTTCCCGCTCTTCTTGATGGTCAAGTGAAGGTCGCTCAACATCCTTGTTGTTTTGCATCTGGGCTAACAGCTCTTTAAGAGACCTAAGATTTGAATTACGTTTAACACATTTAATTTGTCCATTGTCCAATATCATTTCATTATTTCCGAAAAGCATTTCTTCCAGCTCTTCACGAATGGCTTCTCTATCTGGTGATATGTCTCTAAGACTTTTCCAGTCTAAAAATACTCTTTTGTCAGTGAAGCTAAGCTTCTCATCAGATGGGTCACTCCGATTCAGGCAATCATTGATATCCCTCAAAATGACACCGTCACTCAGATCCTCATCCTCGGCATACATAAAAGCTTTGAACGTTGTATGTTTTTCAGTCTTAAAGAGGTCCTTATACCGATCCTTTGTAGACCCTGAAGACAGAGTATTTGAATGTTCTAGATATTCAATGGGATCTACCTCAGAAAAGTACTCAGGACCTTGGCACTCATATCTCCTTTTTTCCATTAAATCACACATCGAACGTGAGTATATAATATGTGTGCTTCCTTCTTTAGAAACCGGAACCCTTTGAATTTCAACTTCACTATCATATACTTCACTGTCATATTGCTTACGTGATATTCTTCCTTTTTCTGAGACTACATCCATCGCTTCTGTTTCCTCAGAGGTAATTTCAATCTTCTCTGATTTAGACGCATCTGTGGGAAGCGCGCTGTCCGATGAAACGATATTGCCAGCTTTCTTCTTTTTTATCTTTGGTTTTTTCAATAATTCTCTCTTAGCTCTTTCTTCCATTATTTCTTTATCCATCAAATACCACCATGGTATAATATCCTCATCGTAATTATACATAAAATGCGCCTTAAGAGCTTGAATTTCAATTTTCCTCATATTGAGATTTTCTTCGTAGAGATCGTAGGTGTCGATGTCGATGTATGGAGCTTTGCATGATTCAGATCGAAAGCTATAAGGATCAAAAGTTGTATAAAATATTCTAAGATGATATCGTTTCACTTCAAGGATCCCAGGTAGAGTTATGGACATCATCGGCAGGTCCCTCTCCGGCCTTTTCTTTTTAGGTCGGCCCTCAGACCTCCCTTCAATAGCCCAAGCCCACATCCAAAACATAAAATGTTTGGACTCTTGGTAAATTTCTATTTGAGATGGCTCGATTTGTTTATGGTATTTTCCGACGTCCATTATAGCATCGAATGTAACTTTATCAATATTTTTCAGTACCTGGTTGTAATAGTTGACTTTTACTTCTTTTAAGTCATTCACTGTAGTTTCTTTCATATTTAAGGGACTGTCTATATACTCCTCGACCGGTAGGATTGACTCCAGAATGATTTCTGACTCCTTTAGGACATTGTTCATATTAAGCTTATCTTCTATCAAGATCCACGTGTAGAGGAAAGTATTGAGGGCCCTGGGATCGTTGGCGAATGGTAAATGGTTACAAGAAACGTAAACCTGCCATTCTTTTTCACCTCTCTTCTCAATCAAATAATCCATGTATTCAGACATAAATCTTCGGAATAAAGAGCAATGGTCTTGAAGAACTTGGTTTTTAAATTCCTCATAATGCATTTCATTTTTTTCACGTTTTTTCTTCACTGCTTTCGCCCTCCGTAGTTCTTCTTCCATTTCTTTTTGTAAACGTTCCCTTTCCAGCCTTTCCTGTTCGGCCCTCTTCTTGGCTTCCTCTTCTTCATCTCTTTCTTCGTCTGTCATGAACCCGGTGTCTTTCTGCTTCTTTTTCTTTGGGCCCATTGTTTCAACTAAATAATTAAAAAAAACTTTAAAGATTTAAATATTCAGAAGAGATCGCTGAAAGCTAAAAGATAACTTAGTATTATTTATGTTCTTCCTATATCATCCAAAAAATAAATATTTTAAAATATCTACTATCTCATAGTGATTCGTCTACCTTTTATGATTTTTCGTTTTTTTATTTATTTTTCGTTAAAAACATTAAATACATAGAATGTTAAATAAAAAATATATAAGTGAAACAATAAGTTGAAAGAATTCCATTTTTAACTAACGTATTGTTCATAGTATAATGCGTCAAATGTAAATAGGTCACTTGATAGACGATACTTGTCAGGTAAACTTAAACGAAAAAATATAAAACTAAATGCTAACAATTATAAAGGTTATAACGCTAAATTAATATTTATCATATGATAGTTCTATTTTTTAAATTTGAAAATCGAAACTATTTTGAAACAGAAAAATCTTGGTTAAAACTTTAAATGTCACGATGCGAGGTAATAAATTGAGTAAAATATAATTAATCCGATATAATTAAGTTGATTAATAAGAATTTCTGATGTTGCTATACTTAAAACAGCAATCTATATCTTAATAATCTCTATAATAAATCAATTTCAATATGTTAGGAAATAATGGTGATTGGAGTGAGAAGTATATATTTCTATATATCCATAATTATAACTTACCTCAGTTATTTCTGTCCAATTAAGCTCACACAATCTTCAGTTTACAATATAATTCCTGTAATAATTAGCTGATTTTTACAACAGTGAAACTGTAAATACGCTGAACAATATAATGTTTTATGTAAAGAAAACATATTCCATATTCTTACGAATAGATGAGGGATCATACCTAATTGAATTACATTGATAATAAAAGTAATATATATTTTTTTATTTGAAAAAATATATTCACATATGGCATCAAAAGATTAAACAGAATGTAGGTTATATGGTAGACTATGTTAAAAAAGTTTAAAAAAAAATGGAAATATAAATAAATAATAAATGAAGTACAAAAATGAATAAAACAATGAATAAAGTCTGTAAAAACAGACACATCTGTCTATAATACTCACCTCAAAAAGTGGTGCTCTTCAATATCAACTGCATTCGGGAGCCAACGTCGATTGAGTCATTGGGTTTTAAACCTTACATTGAAAATATAATAAAATAAATCCTAAATAATAATAATAAATAAATGAATGTAATAAAATAAAATCCTTTGATCTGGTGTCGCTTTATTGACAGCTTTCCTTTATTTTATGTTAAAGAATAATTTTTTTCTTTGCTTTTTATTCCAATGAAGAGTTTATTATGTTTAAAATCAATACTGATCATTCACTTGATCATACCATAAGAAAGCTGCATAAATTAGCAAGTTTTTGTGAGATTTGGGGTTATATGGATATTTTTTTCGAAAAACTATGAGCGTTGAAGTATTATAAGACATTGTAACTTCCCTAAATGAGGTGGTGATTAAGCTGTTCTTTAGGTCTCAAGTTTGTAAAATTCAAGGTGACATGTACTTTGTAGGAAATTTAATGCTAAATCAGAAAATGTCAAAATATGAAACGTGTTTAAACAAAGAGGAGATATTACAGCTTTTTCAACAAAAAACATGGTTTCCTAAAAAACGTCTTTGAATTATCATACATATGCAACGGATTGGAATAGAAAGGTGAGATCTTCGGCATTTTTCTCGATTTTCGATCTAGTTTCAACCATTTGTTTTTGTTTTTTTTTTGTTTTTTTTACACTAAGAGGTACTCACCCTGTATTTTTTCCGACCAAAATGAAGTTAGACAGGGAGACAGCCTCCTAGAGAAGACCATCCGGCCATGGACAGCAATACTGCCACAAGGAGCTGGACTGAAGCTTAGATACAAAAAAGACAAGCTCCGTGTGCCATGCCCTGGCCTTTCCGGATGACATCACTCTACCAGCCAACAACATAGAGAATGCAACTCATTACCTACAGTGCCTCTACAGTGTCGCAGTCAAAACTGGTAGGAGGATCAATGTACAGAAGACTGTATTCATGACCAACATTATGGAAGCTCCTTCCTCAATCCCACTTGAAAAAACCACCATTAATATAGTCCCTGCAGTCAGATACCGTGGAGAGTGGATATCAGCTAACCAAACTGAGAACCTAGCCATAGACAAAAGGTGTACTAAGTTTGAAAGGGCCTACCACTCCCGCAGAAGCATCTATCTACACCTCCAAAAACCTGAATATCAAGCACTACAACTCAGTAGTTAGACCTTCTATACTCTATGCCTCTTGTAATGAATCGTTAGAGGCCACTCAGAAAACTAGAACTCAAATAAAGAAAGATATTGAGGAGGATCCTGGGACCCATAAGAAAGGGAGGAGGCAAATGAACATCTCGACACATCTGTAAGGAAAAGGGAATATGCCTTCTACGGGCATTACGGTATAAGCCCTAGCAGACTCTGCAGCAGGATCATCACTGTGAAAGGTAGAAGGAACGCCTCCAAAAATAAATAGTTCACGTCAGTAAAGTAGGATTTAGAACAACTGCAGATCCCGATAGAGTCCATACAAGACCAATAGGAGTTCCGACAAGGAGTTTTTCTAACGTCTCTCACGTGTAAGAAGAACACAGGGACCATTATGCCTAAGTGGACAGAAAAAATAAAGCTACCTCACTGCCAAAAAATGAAGGAGTTTTGAAAAAGAAAGAAGCAAAGATCCTAGCCAAAAGGAAATACGAGGGTCTAAAGGTCTAGATTCATTTTGTGGGTCCACCATGAAATAAATTTTTAACCTGCAAAGGTAGGATTTGAAGCCACGAACTTGTAATGCGCTTAGACCATTGCCCAAACTCGCTCGGCCATTTGGTCCCCTCAAAAGTTCTCTCGAAAATAGAAGTGAAACATAAAGAGATAAATCCTGAAACAGATCTTCCAGGAAGAACATAAAACAAAACTGAACTAAGTATTTTGAAATAGACCTGAAAACAATAGTAAAATAATAGTTACAAAAAAAGTTACAAAAAAAGTTTATGGTAATTCTCCAAACGATTTTTCAAACAACAAAACTAGGCTTATGTCACGTTAGATTTTATTTAGCAAAGAATCGAGTACAAATGACATGATTTAACACATACAAGTGGAACCTTACTAATCCGCCTCCAGCTAGTCCGACTCTCCGGGTATCCTACCCTCCAGCGGAGTCAGGGAAAGGGAACAATATTTTCGAGGAATCGCTAATAGAGCAGTAAAATCTTACCCTTGGTGTACAAAAGGGCCTGATAGTTTTGATTAATTTATAAATTGTTAGTGTTTTTCTTGAACCTTGAAGCGCTATTTAATAAAGTCTAAGCACCAAAACTTTCAACCATTTCTACGTTTCTAAGTATCTGCTACACGATTCGTTCCAAAGGAGAGCTTTTCATATTCAAAAACTAAAGTAAAGTAAATTTTCTACACTTGAGAAGAAAATAAGCTCTGTAGCTTAAACGGGGACTATGTATTTCAAATTGTCATAACTCCCTCATAAAGTGTTGGAAATTGAAATTTGTTAACGGTTTTGCTCTATAAGTTTGAAAACGACGTTTAGAGTATACTTCATTATGAATGATTTTGAAGGTGAGTTAGTAACAAACATAACGCAATAGTCTGAATATGGCCAATGCATCTAAATACGAATAGCTGGCTAAAACTTATTATTTGGTTAGTGTATATAAAGTACGTTTCTGTTTCCTTTATTTATTTGTTAAATGTTAATATATACCTTTTTATATAATTATGATGATAACACACTTTTAACTATGAAAAACATTATTTCATTGTAATCTCCGGTTAATCCGACCGATTGTTCCGCCATACCCATTAGTCCTTAGGGATCGGATTTGTGAGGTTCTACCTTTACAAACTAACTTTTCTTTTTTATCATAATTTGTGGGGTAGAGCAAAGATCCTTGCTTCACATGTGGTATCATTTCTAAACCAATACCTTTAGAGTTCATTTTTACTGTAACGAACTTTATAATTTTTAATATTTCATACCTAGACGCAGAATAAAATCTTAGATTACACTTTTGTGTTCCTTAAATTATCTGAAACAAGAAAAGTTTTCATCAATCAAAATTTTAATATCTGGACAAGTTCATGAAAGGCACGCCTGATGATCGGTTGCCGTTGAAGTTACTGGACCCAGGAGTTGGTGCGAAGTTGGTTCTCTTCGCGAGTGGAGACGATTTATAGAGTTACTTGTCGGCACAAGACTTCAAGTCCTACAGGGTCCCTGGAAGTGACAAGTCTCCGCCGGCCAACTTCCCTAGAATTAATTTCTGTTTAAAACTGCCATAAACTGCTAGATCGGTACCGTCTTTTGGTCTAATAACTTCCAGAAACTAGTTATTCTTTGGCAAATTAGTTATTTTTTCTTTATCAAAAATAAAATCAAACAGGTACATCAAAAATGAATAATTCTACCCTAGAATGTCTTAAGATTATTCAGAATCTACCTATGTTAAGTCACTGGCTTACAAAAAAAAAAAAAAAAAAAAAAAAAAAAGAATTATTTCCCACTTCTATTGGAATTCATTTATTTGAAAGCTAGTTCCACCAAAGTCGGAAAGAAATTAAGAAAATTGGGTTTAAATCCTCCATTTGAGATAGATAAACCACTCTCATCTTAGTTCCCTTCACCTAGAGACAAAATATACCCTTTTCAAAATCAATAATAATGAAATGACAGTGAAGCTAAATACACGGGCAAACTGGACGATCAGTTAATTTAAGATTTTATGAACATATAAGATCATACAATAATAAGACCCAGATTTCAAACCTAGCTATCCATCTAATTGAAAATAGCCTTAAATTTAAAAAGATTCGGGAGTTAAACTCATACATCTAGTAGAATATAACCTAAAATTAATTATTTATGAATCATTAGAAAAAATAAAATCCATCAAAACCAATGTTTAAATGGACAGATGAATATTTCCAACAGTCCCATTTTAAATTTGTTTCTACTAGGAATGGAAAAACCAACCAGTCATAGGAAAAAATAACCCTTTCTATCTCCCCTTCCACACTTGATATCTTTTGTGAGTCTGTTTGGCCTGCTTTGCTGAGTGAGTACCAATATATGTTGTATGTACTTCGTACAGAGGGTGAAAATTACTATCGGAATAGTAGTAACAGAGACCCTAACCTTTTTTTCTTGGTGCCAGCGCTATCAACTATCAACTATCCGTTCTTGTTGGATAGCTGCAAGTTTTCATATACATATTATGTAAAGGGTTCAAACGTGGATAGTTTTCTACTATATTATAGCTTAAAAAAACCAATAGTTTTAGGTTATATAAAACGGTTACAAAGCCATAGTCACACTATACCAGAACTATACTTTAATTTTTGTATCTCATGCGTAGTTAGCTTTATTTCGTTTAGTTATGGGAATATTTAACTTCAAGGGTGTTTCTTATGTTACCCTCCCTTGATAAATCCCCCCCCCCCCCCCGCCCCCCCCCCCCGGTTATGGCCTCCAAACGCCTACAGAAAACGTCAAGGTTTGAACTGCGCAGTTTAAACCTTCAGATTTATCGAATAACCATTTTTAAAATGCGCAGATTTGAACTGTATTGTCCAATCCCGACGTGTGTGTGTGCGAACCTCCGATTTCGCTCCCCATTGTTTAGTTTTGTAGTTTGTATTTTCTGTAATAAAACATCCACCTGGAGTTTTTGCGTCATCCTCTTCGTCCATGATTGCTACTGCAAGAAACCTTGAGGAAAACCGTTGTGTGTGTGGACGACTGTTCAGATCAGATAAATCTCAAGGGAAATTCACAAGATTTCTCCTTGAGATTTATCTGTGCCTTTACGATTTCGTCCTTTGAGTCAGGAATCTAGAACTTCTGATTGCTAATAAGTTTAAATTCCGAATAAATTTGTTCAGATCCTCAGGCCGTCAAAGAAGATGTGATGAACTTGGTTGGAAAGTAGGATCGTTTCTCTGATTACTGTTTATCCTTTACTTTCTGTCGAAATGGCTTACGGTGTCAACCATTTAACCATCTAGTTTGAAGCAAAGAAGAATACGAGATAAAAAAAATACAGCCTTGGCCAAAAGTATTAGGTACCAAAAATATTCTCAAAATGTTTCTCTAAGAGCAAGGATTTAGGAATAACCTTTTCAAGGGTTATTCCGCGTTGCTTCCGTTGGACTTCGGGTGACATCGGCGAAGTTAGAGCAACTTCATTTATAGCTTTATAGCCATCAGTACATGTACCTTCAGATTTTTGTTTATCCTATATTTTTTCTTCTGTTTTTTTCTGAACGGTCCGGTGTGTAACGGAGTGTTTTTCAAATAAAAGTAAAGCAAAAGCCAGCAATTTAGTTTATTTAGCTTAGTTAGTTAATTGTGAAATGTGAAATTGTGGATTAAAAAGGCACATTTGAATAACACCTGTTAATGATCCAACCTTTCATGACTAATTATGGTTACATAAAATCAAATATGGCTGAGGCTGATAAAGTTTAATGTAAATAAATTAAATGTTAATGAAGTGAGGCCAAGTTAATCTAGCGCTGTCACTGGGTGGAGGCGGCCACGTGTCGGCGCACGTGCGAAGCCCACCCCCTCGACAAGTAAATAGACTATAATCCGCTACCGATCACCGCCCCATCCATCAAATCCCACCATCCCGGGGGTCCTGCAAAAAACTGCTACCGTCGTTAACAGATTGTAAGTGTTCTCCGCTCCGGCGGGCAGCAGAAGTTGAGCACAGCTGGCATGGAGGGCAACCATCGAAAGTGAAAATGAATATTAGCATATAATAAAAAATAATAATCTGTACTATCATATAAAAGGACAAGCCGTTTTTCACTTGTGGTCACCAACCACGAAAACTACTGAAAACTAGAAGGAAGGTTAAGCAATAATATTGCTATTATCTACTGGTTTCCAATTACTTTGTTATTAAAAAGGCGATAGTAAGTGGGTAACAGTGAAGTTTGAGTAATGGCCGAAAGGTGGCGAGCGCCATTATATATAAGAGGTTCCAAAGTTACGATGTTTCATCAAACTTGAAACTTACATAACTAAATTTATTTATATTCAATCAAATTATTAAAAAATATTTAAATTTGTAGTGTGACATGTGGATCCCAGTGAAGTTTGAAAATCGGCTGATAATTGGTTAGCAACATTCCGCAATAGAGTTAACAATGTGAAACTTACTGAACCCATCTCAACAAAATTTAGTAATATTAAAGGTTTAGTAATATTAAAATTTACAATAATCAAAATTTAAATGTACAATGTTGAGTGTCAGAAACCAGGTTTGTCACACTGTGATATACTTTTATGGTTTGAAATTAAAATCTAACCAGATAAAATTAATAAAATTATTTCCGCGGATAACAGAGGTTTGAAAATTGACCGATAGGTGGTGAGCGCCATTCTACATAAGAGGTTACAATGGTACGGTGTTATATAAATCTAGAAAATGATAATATCTTTGACTGTCAATTTAAATTATTAAAAAAAATTTAATACGTAATACATGTGGATCCCAGTGATGTTTGAAAATCAACTTATATGTGATTAGCACCATTCTTAGTGAGTTTCAGAGTTTACAAAGGTAAAACTACAAAAACTATCTGAACCAAATTTTAGTAACAGTGAGGGTCAAAAGTATTCGTACACCTGCTATAAATCATAAGAAATAACAAATATTAGCATTATTTAATAGGATTGATTTAAAACAATAAATCCATTTAATGTATACATCAACACGTTCATTTATAAATATATTTTTGTATTTATAGATCATTTCACAAAATAATACGAGAAGAATAACTGAAAAAAAAACAATAACATCATGAGTCAAAAGTATTCGTACACTTCATAAAATTTCTATTTAATATTGACATTCGAGAACAATTAAGATTTAGTAGGGCCAACTTTTGCTTTTATAATGCTCTATATGCTTTGCGGCATTGAATTCATAAAATTTTGTGTCAAAGTAACTTTAATTTTGTAATAATAACGTCACTTAAATTGTTAGAAACACACCTTTTCCGTACTCGATCCTTTAGATATTTCCAAAAATGCGCTATAGGGTTAATATATCATAACATGATTGATGGGATGTGGCCTCCACTTTGATGTGTTGTACAGGATCCACATTTTGGATTTCCAAGCTGTATGCTCGGGATCATTATCCTGCTGATAAATGTAATTTTCTCTAATCCCAAATTTATCAGCACTGATTAGGAAATTTCTTTTTATTGCGTCGATATATTTTATATGACTCATTATTCTATCGACAAATTCAAGACACCCCACTCTAGCATCATTCCAACAACCTCAGACCACGAGTCACTTTCCTTTATTCAGAACAAATAAAACTGTATTTCATATTCTCATTACTGTATTTATTTCTCCATATTTTTTGGGCCCTCTGAAGATTAAACATTTCAATTTTACCCTCGTCGGTAAATATTATCCTATTCCCAAGGTCACAATCTTATTTTTTATGGTCCTTGGCCCATTGATTTCTCAATAGCAATCTCCCATTGCTTATTGATGGTTTTCTCCTAGGTGTCCTGGGTGAAGCTCGTTCCGTCTCAAGCATTAGCGCATTGTTAAAACACTCCCCTTTTTCTCCTCTTTCAGACAAAAGCTCATACATTAATTTAGTGGCGCTGTTTTTTGGTTTTCTTTTAACTTTTCTCGTGATATGTCTTTCATATTTGGAGTAAATTTTCCTTAATCATCCTGTTCTCTCTATATATTCAAAAGTTTTTCTCGTTCCATACATTTATATATGGCATAGCATATTGGACTGTTGAGTGAGGTCTAGTTACTTCTCTAAGCGACCGTAACTCATTACAGTTAAAGTCTAGTGTACGAATACTTTTAACTCTGACTGTACATCATTTTCATAGTTCTAGGAAGGTTTAGCAATAATAAAAGTTCCAATAATAAATTTAAATGTGCCATGTTGAGTGTCAGGACCGGGGTTTGCCACACGGTTACTACATTTATGGTTAGAAATTAAAAATCCAACCATATGAAACCGAACCGAAATTTTGATCCTTTGATTTTTGATATTGTGAGTAAAAATATGATTCATGGGCCTTTAGTTACAAGCACTGATAATGCATTCAATTGTCCGAAAGTGTTTCTTAATAGTCGCTGTCCATCTGGACTACCCAATCATACAATAAAATTAAAAATTGGATGTTCAATTATGCCTTTATGCAATCTTCAAAAACCTAAACAGTGCAATTATAATCAGTTTAACAATTACTGCTATTGGTGAAAAAAAGATTTAGAGATGGACCAATATCCGATGTCTTGTCAAACTATATGGAAACAAAATAAATGCAAGTTCAGAATACATACAGTAACAACATATTATTATTCATAAATACTTAATAGTTTGTTTAAAAAAAATTTATTTCAGAAATTAGTTATGAATATTTAATACTAATTCTGGGGTTGATTATTAAGATATCACATTTTAGGACGATTTGTGTAAAAGTTTAATTCAGTACTTCATCATATGTCTCTATACGGCGATATAAACAAACGTTGCGAAGGAGAGAGAGAGGCCGTGACGGGTATAGTTCGAGGTTAGAGGAGGTTGGCCAAAGGCTGGTGGTGCCAGGAGCAAGCCAGGAGGTCCGGATTCTGCACGCCCCAGTTGGACAAGTTAATATTTCACCACCGCCTCCTTCCACACATCACACCTAGCACCCTAGGTGATATGATGCATAATATGAGATTTACTCTCAATAGAAAATATTCTAAATATTGACACTATTGAAAAATTAAACTCTGTTTACTCGTTTCTTACGTCAGTGTGCAGTTAAGGCCATTCGATAAAGGTGACATAATTACACATATAAATTTATACCATTGGAAACGAATTGAGATGCGCATGTACTGATATAAAATTGACGAAGTAAAAAACAAACTTAATGTCGAACCATTGCTAAATTTGTTAATATAATGAATACCATAATTTAAAATTAAAGGAAGGGAAAAAGGGAGAACAAACAAACAAAAAAAGAACGAATGAATGAGTGAATAATAATATATGTCATGAATAGTAACCCCATGAATAGCATAATTTTGTTTTATTTATCTATTTTTTATTTTTACAATTGTTTTTATTATTCGCCCTGTCGAAAAAAAAAACATATTTTTTTTTAAAATTATTATTATTACTATTTTTTCCTCAGATTAGGGAGGCGCCGTAGCTCAGTGGGTAAGGCACTCGACTATCAAGCTCCCGGGCCCGAGTTCGAGTCCGAGTTAAGGCAGAAAATTTATTTTCTGTTATTTCGGCCGTGGATTGAATTCGAGGTCGGGAGACCCTCCTGGGGCACACCCAGCCTCTAAAAATGTGGGTACCCTTAAATGGGGAAAAAACCTGGCGGTTGAGCGTGAATTCTAGCCAAATCACCTCCTTTCACAACCGTTGGCTCAGAAACAGTACAGCCTACCCAAGTACTGAACCCGAGACCCTTCATGGGTTGTAAGTGGTACAGGGTTTTTAGCAAAGGCTTAAACAATAAAATTTTGCATTCATTTATACATCTGTTACTAGGTATTGAATGTAATTTGTGAAACTATTGATTAATAAAATATTTTGACATGTAGTATTAACCATTTATTGTAATTTTTGTTATTCATTTAGAGATAAACTGATGATGTGATAGGTTATAAATTATCACATTACAACTGCATATATAAAGAGTGGGCCAGTTTGTAGAGTTTTTCAGTTTTCACTTTTGTCATGTTGAGAGTATTGTGTATGAAAACAATGCAGTAAATTCCTCCATTGATTAATATTCAAAACATCAAATTTTCCCCTAATTTTTTTTCCATTTAATTGCATAATTATTATCTAATTATCATTAAAATTTATTTAATTTAATTGATGAATTTATGAATGTCCTATAACATTTGAAATCTGTAATCCACTAAGAATGAGAGTTACTGATTTTTAAACTTAGAAATTCATACAAAATACTTCACATAAACTAAATCCAGAGGTTTATAGATGTTATAAAAAAATAAATA
Source organism: Euschistus heros (assembly GCA_003667255.2). Taxonomy (NCBI): domain Eukaryota; kingdom Metazoa; phylum Arthropoda; class Insecta; order Hemiptera; family Pentatomidae; genus Euschistus; species Euschistus heros. The sequence continues at coordinate 1,090,891 of RCWM02000303.1, read as the reverse complement.
AATAAATTAATTAATTTAATTAAATTAAAAAATTAAAAAATTGTTTTTTGAATTAAAAGATGAAATTTTTTATTGAGATAATGAAGTCCATTATCCGCAAAAATTTCTTAATAGTCTCTGACCGTCTGGATTACCAACTCATACAATAAAATTAAAAGTTGGATGTCTAATTATGCTTTTACGTAATTTTCAAACACTTTAGCAGTTAAATTTTAACCAGATAAAAAATGACTGCTATGCGTGAAAATATCATTGGAGAAATAATCCTAAATGGTATACTTCAAAGCAAGATTTTTATCAATAAACAAATAGAACTTTAGTTATTAGCTAAAATTATCTCAGTTCTTTATCTGGCCCAATTGGCCCAAACCAGATCCAGTCCTTTCATAGTTAGCTCCATACTCACCCGAATCCACTAGATTCCCAACTTGCTTCATATTCAATTCCCGATATTCCTCCAAAGATGTCTAAAAAAATATGGCCAAGATACCTGCTAATGTTCTATGTATACATTTTATAGAGTTGTAAATGTCAATAAATAAATTTTAACAAAAAGTATTTTTCAGTTCGTTTAAATATAATATGATTAACAAATTTAGCAGTTATAGAAACGAAGACTAACCTAATTTAACTCCACTAGTAGAATAGGCAATCTGTAGCACTCACTAAAACCACTAACTCATTGATTCAAACAAAGGAGGAGATCTGTGAACGTTACACATTTCCGTTGTGTTGTGACTGTAAACTACCAAGATCCAAAAGCATCAACTTAACTTTTTTTAAATTTATACTTCTCCGCTAAAATTAAACGGAATGCCACTTTTATTAAAACATTGGTACAAAATTACCCAATAAGAGCAAAGTAACCCATTTTTTACGGGACTACACAAG